>JAZKLR010000490.1:75000-87500 GCA_037103525.1 Ganaspis brasiliensis
GTCCTGCAGTGTCAACACCACAAGCAGGTGCCCGCTCCATACCTAGAGCGCCAGACCATTACCATTATGCAACTCGAGCTCTTCACGTTGAAACTCATTCTGCTTTTGGATCTAGCGTCTCCTCCCAGTTGATAACCGGGGACATTTAAATGGGTCGTCTTGATTGCTCCCTGATATTTTTCAGAATAACCTACGACATATCAGGGGGCCTCTTGATTTTACTTGAGTAAGACCGCTACTAATGATTTGTGACACCCTCAGCTCCGAAGGGCAAGCCAAATCCGTATGCTGTTGGTAATACCCTCATAGAATCAGTCAGATCCATTCGGTTGGAGGTGGGTGCCTCGGAAGGAGAGATGCCGAGCTACGTTTGGCTACATTTGTTTTTGCCCATATAAGCACCGAAACTTTCGACATCATGTCATGGACGAACCCAAACTCATTGCCCAGCGGTGACAGCTCAGCTTAACCTGGCATTGCCACACCACACCTCCCAGTGGGCGGAGTGGCATCCAAGGATGTCTCCTACCACTGTTAGTTTAGTGCTGACGAGGGAGATTTCCGCGTCTTATTGAATTTGCAGGTGTTGCCGCAAAGTTAATTGAGGCAACCACACATGTAAGTATGTGTGTGTCTACTCCGTTTGTGTTCATTTTGCACATATTATCTAGCAGCCTATCGTGATACCGCAAAAATGATACCAGCAGCCCGCCGTCAAATAACAATTTGAACTCTAGCAGAATCAGGGCACATGTGTGCCCCGATTCAGCCTCGTCATTGCAGATACACTGCGAAGCACCATTACCATTATCTCGGCGTGCCTTCTTCACGTTGACAGCACTAGAGTTTTGGGTGGAACCAAAACGCGTAGTCTCCCTGAGGCAACCCCTGTACATACATGTGACACCTACAACTCCCGCAGGCAAGCCACGCACACACAGGGGTCTTCCCGCCTCTTAATCAGCACTGGGAAGTCCATTAGCCATCAGCAACTTAGATTCTTCACATTGAGTCAATTCTGCTTCTGGGACTCCCGTCCTGAACCAAAGCTCAATCTTTGTATCGATCAGCTCCATTCAACTGGTTCAGGACAAGGTTTAGGAAGGTTTAGGACAGGGTTTCCTAGCTAGCTAAGTGGAAGTCCTCAACATGCAGGCAACCCACCAACGTGGTGGACCCCATGACAAAGACATTTCCAATCTGAATGGGTCCAATGAAGGTTTTGGACTCTACGGCCCTACTAACGCCCGTCCGAGCGAGACAGGACTTGTTTTGCGAAGGACCTGAAAGCTGTGAATGTGGCCCTGCTGACCAATTGGACAGGCAGTTGTGGCCATTCCACCCAAGCCCTTCCCAATTGCGACTTTAATGCTGCTCGAGATATCTCATGTTTGGGGCAATCTACTAAAACGTGCTGGGGTGTTTCCTCCTGCCCACAACTGCAAAGTTCATTATCGGCAAGGCCTCTGGAGCAGAGCCAAGAAGCAAAGTCTCCGTGCCCAACCATGAACTGCGATGTGTAGTAGCATGGAGAGAGCCAGCGTTTCGCGTAACGTTCACGGACGCTTGGGAAGTATAGTTTCGTAACAGCTCCGTGTTCGGCCCGATCCCACTGAAGCTGCCATTGTCTCAACGATTCGTTTCGTATTAAGCTAAGTACCTCACTAGTGATAACCGTACTCGATCCTACTCGAACATCCCCATATTCCGTTTCTAATCCTTTTCGAATTCGCGATCGCGCAACGCGTTCTTTAATTTCGATTTCGATTGGCAGGACTCGTGCCAATACCGGGAGCGAGTCTGTAGACGCCGTTCGATACGCTCTTGTTATACCAATCAACACAGTACGTTGTGTTGATTTCAACTTGCCGAGAAGGGACCGATTCTTCTCTACCAGGTCGTACCACGCTCTGGCAGCATAGGCTACTTTCGAGACAAAGACGCCCTGATAGATCGTTCTCAGTATCCTTCCCCTCAAGCCCCACGTGGCTCCTGCCAATTTTGCGAGTTGAAAGAATTTACTTCTGAGTTCTCCAGATAACTCTGTTACATGCTCCGCGATACTAAGTTTTTCCCCAAAACGAACGCCCAATAGTTTCGCGGATTTAACGTATTTAATTCCCTTGCCACCCAGTTTAATAGTTGGCGGACGATCCGTACACGGTTTCCCTTTGTCGGCGACTCTTGTTCCACGTCGACTGTTACGCGATCTGGAGCTTTGTTTACTTTTAACGCCTGAGCGGTATCTACCTTCTACGGTAGTTGGTCGTTTATACCCGTACAATTCAGAAATTTTCTTGGGTTTAAGGGCTTCGTATTTGACATATGTCATTACCGTTTTGGCTTCAGAAAGCTGTAGACCCGCGCTTTGGGTCCATCTGACGATTTTATCTACCACCGCTTGACCTTTGATTTCAAGGTCCCGACGCGAGTCGCCTTCAATTATTGTTGTCAAGTCGTCCGCGTAGGTGACAAACATTTTGCCAAGTAGCTCCTCAAGTTCTCTCAGGAGTTCGTCAAAGACTATGTTCCAGCAGCTTGGCCCGAGGACTGATCCTTGCGGACATCCTCGAGAAGTTGCCTTAGTTGCACCGCCTTTGCCCCATGAGATGGTGACACATCTCTCCCTGAAGTAACTTCTCATCACTTCAAAGAGATTTTCTGGGCACCCTCTCTTCCTGAGAGCATCAAGGATCATTGGCCAGAGCAGGTTGTCGAATGCACCCGTTATGTCAAAGTATATCGCGATCGCGTATCGAGTTGTCGAGTTCGCAATTAAGTTACGGTATTCGACGAGTGCATCCTCAGTTGACATACCTTTTCTGAATCCGAATTGTCTGTCTGAGAGATTTTCTGCTTTTAATACAGTCTTCTCTAGACGGCGAAGTATTAATTTTTCAAACAGCTTTCCGAAGACCGGTAATAGACACAGGGGTCGATAAGAGCGCGGGTTTGTACTATCTTTGTCTTTCGATTTGAGAAGAGTTCGAAGGACACCTACTTTCCAAGCTTTGGGGAAGACGCCGTGCTTGAGACAGGCATTGAGGAGACGAACGAGTATCTCTCCAATTATTGGACCTGCCAAAACCACAGTTTCCACCTCTATCTGATCTGGACCCGGTGCTTTTCCTTTCTTGAACGTCGACAGTGCCTTAACCACCTCCTCGGTTGTGAACTCTGGTTCATCAGCCGAGGGTAGTGGGTAGTCACCTCCATTCAATCCATTTTGAAGCTCCGTGTCCACTTGTTCCATCGGGGCATCCGGTACAAGGTAATCCATCAGATATTTTGCCGTTTCCTCGGCTGTGGTAGTGTAACCCGTTGGGGTTTTTACTACACTCTGGACTTCCCGAATTTTAAGTTTCCCGACTTGTTTCTTATACGCAAAGGACCAGGGATCTTTATTTCCGGTTTCCGTTACAAATTTTTTCCATGAAGTTGATCGCGCCAAGCGGATGATTCTTCTATAGCTCCGGACAACCTCGAAATACTGCAGCCTTTTTGCATTGCAATCCGTTAGCAGCTCGTCAGAGGAGTCAGTCGCTGCAGAGAGAATCCTCCTGGATTTTTGATACGTTTTACGTGATTTGAAAGTTACTTTCTTTGCTCGCGTTAGATCCTCTGTCCACCAGGGGGTCACACGGAACCGCCACTTTTTACGAGGCATCGATACCTCGCACGCTCTGACCACTTTATCCGTCAGAGCAGCGGCAAATTCTTCTACATCAGCGGCACAGCTGAGAGGCGCGTCAGCAAGGGAGTCCGCTACCGAAGCCTTGAGGCTTCTTTCAAACTTTTCCTCGTTCACCTTTTTAACTAAGAAGCGGCCGAGTCCAAGTTTGGGCATTTGCTCTACCCTATTTGGGCGCCGTCCCATACGACTGCGCAATTTAATTTCAATAACGCGATGGTCACTAGACGTTATATCCACCAAGACCCCCCATTTCTCTACATACGGGTAGAGGTTTCTTGTTGCCAGAGTAATATCTATATACGATTCCCCACGATGGCTGTAAGTAGGGGGCTGCGCCCCATCATTGAGCAGAATGAGCCCATGATGGTGGATGAAGCGCTCCACCGCCTCGCCATTTTCATCTAAGACGTCTCCGCCCCAGGATTGACTTTTCGCGTTTGCATCAGCACAAATCAGAATTGGCTTTCCTCTAAGCGCCACGAGAACTCGATCTAGTTGCCTCAAATGCACTTCGATCTCATCCTTAAATTGGAAGTAACACGATACGATATAGAAATCTTGGTTCACCTGGCAACAGACACAATGTTCCGTTGACAGGTTCGCCAGAAGAAGAAGGTCGCAGTCCTCGTTCAACGACGCGATGGCAGACTTTGGAAGATCAATTTTCGCGTTCGCGATCTTTGTGGTACACCCGAATCCACAAGGAGTCCCATTTGATGAGTATGGCTCCTGCATTGTAAGTAAATCGATCCGATGCTTGACCAAAGCATTCCTTACTTCGCTCGAAACCTGTTCGGAGTTGCGCATATTGTGCTGCCAGATCGTTACCCCACGTCCTCCGTTCCTCTTCCCCCTATCCGACCGTACGCGCCTCCCTTCCGCACCTGGACCACGGTTCAACTCCTCCGTCCCTCCAACCGAATCTTCAGACCCAACGACAGCTTCCTGATTTTCGACCACCCCATTTTCCACGTTCGCGTCCCTACGCGCCCCTTCACGGGCACTACCACCCTTCAACACGTCGCGCGTGACAACCGTCGCCCGTTCCACCCTCGAATCCTCATTGATATCAACGGCTGGTTCCTGAACACTTTTTCCAGAGACCAGCCGCTCCGTTCTAACCGCGATACCGTTACCGATGAAGATGGGGTCAAAAATGATCGGGAGTCTTTCCAGCCTGACCCGGGGAACCCGCAGCGCGCTGGATAGAAG
The DNA here is from genome assembly GCA_037103525.1 of Ganaspis brasiliensis. Lineage (NCBI taxonomy): Eukaryota > Metazoa > Arthropoda > Insecta > Hymenoptera > Figitidae > Ganaspis > Ganaspis brasiliensis. Next base: position 79,907 of record JAZKLR010000490.1, read on the forward strand.
GGCTCCAGCTACGCCAGGGGTTGGAGTTGGGTGAGTCCCTGAGAAGGGGCTCACCGGGGTGCTCAATCTGTGTCCTGTGACACGTGGGAGCAGCATAAAGTCGCATCTTTTACCCATATTAACCACCCATTTCCCCAAAAGATTTAGTTTGTTCATGCTTGTTCCCACGAGTAAGGTCAGAAATAAAAGACACAGAAGAGGGCATTGCTGCCTTACCCTCCCCGGGCAAATTGGTATAACTAGAGGGCTGCCACCCGAACACTAGAGACCCCGCTTGCGACAGAGTTTTACGCCCCTCTGCCATTCACCCCCTCACCACGTAAGACCAGCTTAGGGTTAGGCCACCACCGAGATGCGCGTTAGGGGAAAATACTACTCCCGGTTCCAGTATTCCCCCCCCTGAAAGAAAGATTTGTGGTTATTGCAAAACAAAAAATAAAATAAATAAGCAAACAACACATTGCAGTGCCCAGTCCGATCCACCACCGTTCCAAAATTGGTATTAGATACCAATCTCTAAACGGGTCATGGACTCGCTGGTTACCGCAAAATATAATTAAACTCAAAGTAAAGAAAATAATGATTAAATTAAGATGATATTTACAATGAAGCTACTTTAGGATGATATTTACAATGAGACTATTACAAGAAAGGAGTGTAAAGAATAGAGAGGAAAAAACACCGAAAGAATAGTAAAATAGAGAGACTTACCACTTTCCGCGCCCCAGTCACACCGGACCGCAGCACCCAGGGCCCCCCGCAGACGAACCGTTCATAGGACACCAACTCACGCGACGCGTCTCGTTCAAGGTTTCTGACCAAGCTAGAAGCCTAGCTCAGCTCGTTCAAAGTTACCACATAAGAGACAATTATGTTCTCGTGATACTGCTGTGATTTTTCTGGCCACGGCGCGAGGTCAGCATCCCACTCCCAGTCCCCCCAAACCAGCAGGCCCAGGACACCACACCCCCGCGCTCCCAGAGCACCGTCCGCGGCTTTATAAGCTATAGATCAGTGCGCCCATGCCCACATATCCAGGACAGTCACACCACCGCACCCCCCCCCCCCCCAGAGAATCGGAGGGCGGCGAGGAGTAGAAGCAGTTAATGAAGGAGTGATGAAGTGTGAGGCGAAAATAGAGAATGATAAGAAGCAGAGCAGTCAAGAAAGGATAAGAAAAAGAGGATAAAAAGAAAGAAAGGAGGCTTCCCAGCGGAGCCCCGGCGCCCCAGGAACACCCGACAGCAGAACCAGATACTACCGCCGAGCGACCCCCAGGGCACCAGCCACCGCAGAGAAAGGGGATAATGATATGGAGGAGGTAAGAGAGAGGGGGCCCCTCCTCGGAGCCCCGGCGCCCAGCAGCACCCGACGTCAGAAACCAGATACTGACACCCAGCGACCACCAGGACACCAGCCACCTTAGAGGGGAGGAGATGATGGGGGTTGAAGGAATGATAGTGTGAAGAGGAAGCGATGGAAAGTGGCCAGAAATGTGTAGCAAAGGAAAGAGTAGATATTAGAATGTTGGCATGGAGAGAAAACGAGAGAAAGAGAGAGAGAAACTCCCCCCCCCCCCCGAGCCCCGGCGCCCCAGCAACACCCGACAACAGAAACCAGATACTATCGCCGAGCAGCCCCCAGAGCACCAGCCACCGCAGAGAGGAGAAGAAATGATGGGATGATGAGAAATGGAAGAAAGCAGCAGAGTAATAGTAAAGAAAGCAGTAAAGAAAGCAGTAAAGAAAGCAGTAAAGAATGGCAGGAAACGATACAGAATTGGTAGAGGGAGAAATTGAAAAAAAATGGGGGGAAGCATTAGGAAATAACAAAAAGCAATGAAAAGCAATGAGAAATGTGAAGCAGCAATGAAAAAGCAATGATAAAGCAATGAAAAAGCAATAGAAAATGGCAGGAAATGATGTTAAATGGAATAAAACAAACAAAACAATGAAAATTGAAGGAAATAACATTGAATAATGGATGAAATGATGAGGAATTGAAGGAGGGAATGCAGAATTGAAGAAAGCGATTGTGGATAAGCGGAAAAATAGAAGGAAATTGAAGAAAGCAATGAGGAATTGAGGAAAACAGTGGAGAATGAGGGAAATAATGGAAGGTAGTGGTAGGAAATGATGCAGAATTGAAGAAAGCAATGCAGAATTGAAGAAAGCAATTGAAAATAAGCGAAAAAATAGAAGGAAATTGAAGAAAGCAATGAAGAATTGAAGAAAACAATGAAAAATGAGGGAAATAATGGAAGGCAGTGGGAGGAAATGATGTAGGATTGAAGAAAGCAATGCAGAATTAAAGAATTGAAGAAAGCGATTGAAAATAAGCGAAAAAATAGAAGGAAATTGGAGAAAGCAATGAAGGATTGAAGAAAACAGTGGAAAATGAGGGAAATAATGGAAGGTAGTGGGAGAAAATGATGCAGAATTGAAGAAAGCAATGCAGAATTGAAGAAGCGATTGAAAATAAGCGAAAAAATAGAAGGAAATTGAATAAAGCAATGAAGAATTAAAGAAAACATTGGAAAATGGGGGAAATAGTGGAAGGTAGTGGGAGGAAATGATGCAGAATTGATGAAAGCAATGCAGAATTGAAGAAAGCGATTGAAAATAAGCGAAAAAATAGAAGGAAATTGAAGAAAGCAATGAAGAATTGAAGAAAACAATGAAAATGAGGGAAATAATGGAAGGCAGTGGGAGGAAATGATGTAGAATTGAAGAAAGCAATGCAGAATTGAAGAAAGCAATGCAGAATTGAAGAAAGCGATTGAAAATAAGCGAAAAAAATAAAAGGAGATTGAAGAAAGCAATGAAGGATTGAAGAAAACAGTGGAAAATGAGGGAAATAATGGAAGGTAGTGGGAGGAAATGATGCAGAATTGAAGAAAGCAATGCAGAATTGAAGAAGCGATTGAAAATAAGCGAAAAAATAGAAGGAAATTGAAGAAAGCAATGAAGAATTGAAGAAAACAGTGGAAAATGGGGGAAATAATGGAAGGTAGTGGGAGGAAATGATGCAGAATTGAAGAAAGCAATGCAGAATTGAAGAAAGCGATTGAGAATAAGCGAAAAAATAGAAGGAATTGAAGAAAGCAATGAAGAATTGAAGAAAGCAATGGAAAATGAGGGAAATAATGGAAGGCAGTGGGAGGAAATGATGTAGAATTGAAGAAAGCAATGCAGAATTGAAGAAAGCAATGCAGAATTGAAGAAAGCAATGGAAATTGAGTAAGAAAATGGCAGGGAATTGAAGAAGGCAATGGAGAATTGATGAAAACAATGGAAAATGAGGGAAATAATGTAAGGTAATGGTAGGGAATGATACAGAATTGAGGAAGGCAATGGAGAATTGAAGAAAGCAATGGAAAATGAGGGAAATAATGGAAGGAATTGGTGAAAATTGGGAAAAAGCATGCAGGAAAGTAGAAGCAGAAAAGAAAAAGCGACAGAAATAAGCAGAAAAGATAGTAATAAACCCCTTTTTCAGTGCCCAGCCGATCCAGCAACGCCTAGACATCAGTTCTAAGTAACCGACGCCGAAGCGGCATGTAGGACCCTCTGGCCACTGCAAAAGGTGAAAAGAAAGAAGAAAAGAAATAGAAAAAGTACCCCTCCTCCTCCCCCACTGTAGAAAGTGGGGTCCCGGGCTTGGGACCGGCGTAGCGGAGTTAGTAGATAGGGACAGATTGTGTCGCTGAAAACGGAAGGTTTTGGAGTTAACTTGTCGCTCTTGGCGATATACACCCCCCCCTCCCTCGCACTAAGCTCAGGAGAGGCAACTAAAAATCCTATCAACCTCGTTAGCGAACTCCAACCTCGGGCCAGGGAGTGGAAAAACGTTTCGTCTGAACAGCTTCGGTATTTTTCGGCCTTGCCTACTTCTATACAGAAGCCTCTCGACTCCCCTTAGGTTTTTACACCCTTGGAGAGTCAGACGGTTTAATAAGAAGACCGGGTGCCTCGTAAGGAGAACCACTTAGCTACGTTTGTTTTGACCCAAATAAGCACATAATTTCAGCACATAGTCAGGCCAACCCAAACGCATTACCAGCGGGGACGTCGCGGACGTTGTGGTTCCAGGCAAAGCCTCACCCACCTATTGTCAGTTTGGTCATCTTAATATACGGATGACCCGGACTAATAGGTATTTGACATACAAAGGGAGCTGCCACCTCCCCGAAGTGAGCCTTACAAATGATTGTAACGCTTACAACTCCAGCAAGCAACCCACTTCTCTTGCAAGGTATTCACCTCTAAATGCATGCCGGGTAGTCCCATTAACCATAAGCAACTTAGATTTCTTCACTTTGACATCAGTTCTGCTTTTTGGGGCACCCCCTTCTGAGTCAAGCTTACATCTTTGTATCGATCAGCTCCATTCAACGACTCAGGTTGCAACTGTAATTTTACCACCTCAGTTACTAAGTGTACCCTTAGTCGGTTTTTACGACACGCCAGGCTCTACGTTCGAGAAATTCTTCATCCGTCATCGACTCGGATCCACGTTCAATGTCGCCTTTTACAACAAGTAGGGAGCACTGCTGTCGAATTCTTCAACCACGACAGCGTGGTCCCCCGTTCATTTGCCTTTTACAAAAAGTAGAGGAGCACTACCACTAAATTCTCACCCGTAGTAGTGCGGGTAGGATTTGCCAGTCATGCTCCACCGCCACAGGCGAGCCCGACTGAATCGGGAACAACACCGCGGTTGTCAACTCCGATTTGTTATTGTGAATCATGTCGCCAAATACGGACTCACCGGACGCTAGCGTGTGCATTCAGCTCATTTTCTCCCCGTAGGTTTTCGTCACTGTACACGCCTGAGGCGGCTTATACACTTCTGGTTTGGCTTAGGAGAGGAACGGAAACCATCCTGGCCGTATCCAGGTCCACTCTTTAATGGACAAGTCCATCAAGAGCATTTGACCTGCTCCATACCTGGAACGCAGACCATTAACCATTATGCAACTTAGACTCTTCACGTTGAAATCAATTCTGCTTTTGGGTCTTGCGTTCCCCCCTTAGTCGGCTTGACGACACCTGGGTCTGCGGGGTGCACTATTCACGTACCGGTGCACCACAGTGTTACAGTTGACCTGCCCGCAGTAATGCAATATCACCGCTTACCAGTACCTTTTGGAATACACCAAGGTTTAGACTGGTGACTTTGTGATTACACACTCCTACTGCTACCATTACGAGTATACATACCCAACGAGAACCGCGAGTGTGTATATCTGTGGATTTACACAGTAGTGCATGCACCACCCGTCCTTTACCATATATCTTTTGGCTTCTTCACATTGACACCAGTTGATATTTTGGGACGTAGATTCATTGTTTCAGGCTGCTTATTTTTGCTTATAGCTTTTGCAGCGTATTCCGGGCACTTAAGCCAAGTCTACCCCCTAGCTCACAACTAAGGGCTGCCACCGTTGCACGAATCAATGCTTCAGTGCTCATCACAGAGGCGCGATAGCGTACTAAAGCTAACCTCTTCACAGATGTCACTTTTCCGGCTTGGCTCAGAACTACTCGGGGTCGCCACTCCCGTTGGGGAAGGGCTACCACCGCCCCATTCTTGAGGTTCTTAGCTCAGGACATCTCGGGGTCGCCACTCCCGCTGGGGTAGTGCGAGCACCACCCCATCCTTGAGTTTTAGCAGTTACCTGCCACGCAGAAAGTGTTCTTGCACCCCTGCTACCAGTACGATCTGGAATACACCAGGGTTTTTGACTGGTCACGTTGTGAATACATACTCCTGCTGCTGCCACTACGAGCAGACATACTCATCGAGAACCGAGAGTATGAATCCCTATGGACTTACACAACAGTGTACATACCACCCGTCCTTTACCATATATCTTTCGGCTTCTACACTATTGACACCAGTCGATATTTTGGGACGTAGATTCATTGTTCAGGGCTGCTTTGCAGCTTAACTAGGCCGAAGCCAGGTTACCTCTTAGCCACAACAGCTAAGGGCAAGCGCCGTTGCACGAATCGCATGCATAAGTGCTCATCACAGAGACGCAATAGCGGACTAAAGCTAATCTCTTCACAGATGTCACTTTCGACTTAGCTCAGGATATCTCGGGGTCGCCACTCCCGTTGATGTATCACCGAAGTGAAACACCATCCTTGAGTTCTTAATTTCGCAATTTGGTTTGGTCTCCGAGGAGGTGGTAATGCGGATTTCTGGTTTTGCACCCCCACTCCCCCAGATCCGCCCCTTGTTGCTTCCAGTACCCATGATTTGTATCAGGGGGTTATTGACTGGTGACATTGTAACACACCAGCCACCACTAAAACCGTCAACAAGATACACTTTTAACGAGAACCGTTAGCCGTGTAACTCTATGGATTTACAGAATGGTGCCGTGTGTCACCCGCCCATTAGCCATTAGCCTATCGATTTCTTCACTTTGACATCAGGCGGCATTTTGGGACGTTAAATTCTTGGTTTGCGGCTGTATAAACAGCAGCCAGGATCGTACCCTAAAGACGTTCAGGCCGTTTTCCCAGTATCCTCCCATACACCACGGGGAGACGCTCGCTACAGCGTGAATTGGAACGCCCAGTTACTCATCACGGAGGCGTCTCAGCGGACTGAAACTAACCTCGTCACAGATGTTAACAAGTAGCTTTGGCGCTTGCTGAGTTAGCTGCCGTGTAATAAAATTACAGTGCATTGACCAGGCGGTACCACGAGGAGGTACAGCAAGCACTTGAACACCAGAGGCTATATATTCGCTTGTGTGTCCCTGTGAAATATTGACGGATTACTCCGCCGGGCTTTCACCGCCCAGTAGATAGGGACAGAGGGAATCTCGTTAATCCATTCATGCGCGTCACTAATTAGATGACGAGGCATTTGGCTAAAAAAAATTTTATCTCTTTATTTGATCTTTACATACATATTACAACATGATACAAGTACTTAACCTATATTAATACATTTCAAATACCCGACATTCATAATCGTAGAAAGACCTATACTATGATAATTTTCGCCTGAGAAGGCAGGCGTCACCTGACATATATAAACACCGTCTACTGACTTATCCCACCCCGCTTCTGACAATTCCCGTTCTTCTACCAAACCTGTGGTAACCAGTCAACCCTCCCACTAATACCCGTGTGGATATCAGTTTCAGATCCTGCTTGGTGATTCCGATCTGATGAACGTCTGAGGCTGAATTCTTGCACCAGACTCCTTTCCAGTTGAGAGTTACCGTAGTAACCTCCACATTCTCAGCTCCAGCTCGTCTCTTTGATTCCGCCATTACTCCTTCGTTGTCCGCATAGTACGATGACTTGGTGTTGTGGGCACGTTGGAGATCTGTCTGACTACTCACCACTTGTACATCTATCAAGTGTCCCCTTCTATTCTTGTAAGCCAACAGATCCGGTTTTCGAAGTCCATCCGCTGTTAGCATACAAGGTTCCTCTTCGACAGTGTAGCCCCGTTGTTTAAGCCTCCTAGCCATGTATGACGCGACAGCATTATGCCTTAAGATGCGGGTGTCATAGTTAATCTCATAAGAGAGTCATAGTTACTCCCGCCGTTTACCCGCGCTTGC
>JAZKLR010000490.1:90000-97500 GCA_037103525.1 Ganaspis brasiliensis
CATTTCTCGACGGCAATAACCGCGGGATTCAGTGCTGGGCTTTTTCCTGTTCGCTCGCCGCTACTAAGGAAATCCTTGTTAGTTTCTTTTCCTCCGCTTAATAATATGCTTAAATTCAGCGGGTAGTCTCGCCTAATCTGAGGTCGTCAAATTAAAAACTTTACACTTTTTTTTTTGTTTATAACCACTTATTTGTGTCAATTTAACATATTTGTATATGTGTTGATATTCAGTATGATATATTTCATCGGTCGGTGTGCTTTAGCTCCATTGACTCGACAATCAATCAACGAACACAACAGCTACAATGTTTTTAGCATTGACACGTGGTATCGTTCAAAAATTTTATAAATTTGTGTTTAGTCTATTTATAAAATTCAACTTGTTTTAAACGACACCTTTTCAAAGTAAAAAGAATTTCTTCTTTTCACAAATCAAGATGAACGTTTATTTCTTTCGCTCGTATCAATCCTAATAAAAGGAGAGATAAGCAGTTTTTATATTAAAAACGACCCTCAGCCAGGCGTGGTCCGGGAATTGTATCCGTGGACCGCAATGTGCGTTCGAAATGTCGATGTTCATGTGTCCTGCAGTTCACAATATGACGCGCAATTAGCTGCGTTCTTCATCGACCCACGAGCCAAGTGATCCACCGTTCAGGGTAATCATTTATATTATTTTTGTTTAATATCAACATTTCCGGATCGATAGACAAATGTGTTGTGAGCTTTGAATTAACAAAAACAACGACAACAACAATTGCTTCAAAACGGTTTCGATGCAAATATAAATATTTGCATCGGCCAAAAGCTGTAAATACTGCTATAAATGTACGTGCCCACCATAAGTACAGTTTGGCAAAATTATGAATGACATACTGGACGTATATTCATTTAACAATAATCACAGAACGACTTAAAATAAACTAATGCTAAGTTTATTTTTTCAAGTACGCTCCTTTTAAAGATTGCCCCAATTTCTTTAAATGTCATTCCTTTTTTATATATAAAATATATATATATATTTTTTTTTGTTTTAGGTCAAATAGCAAATGAATCAAGCATTTGTGCTATATAGACTCGTTCAACTTGTGTTTTTTCTTTTTGTATATTTTTTGTTTCTCGTATTTTTTTTTTTGGTCATCAAGAGGCACGCTGAGAGACACATGAGAAAAATATCATGCGAGTGTATAAATTAATTATACACTAAACCTCAGCCACTCTCTCTCGCTATTTTAAAATAACAGAGAATTTTATAAACACATTTTTATTAAAAGTTGAATAAAATTCAAACTTTTTTTTTTTTGTATTTTGGATAAAACCATAAGTTTTACACAGACGATGCTTCTAGAGCATACAAATGTATAATACGTTAATGATCCTTCCGCAGGTTCACCTACGGAAACCTTGTTACGACTTTTACTTCCTCTAAATGATCAAGTTTGGTCATCTTCCCAGCAACATCGGCAATGCCGAAACACTGCCGCGTACCGGTCCGAAGACCTCACTAAATCATTCAATCGGTAGTAGCGACGGGCGGTGTGTACAAAGGGCAGGGACGTAATCAACGCGAGCTTATGACTCGCGCTTACTGGGAATTCCTCGTTCATGGGGAATAATTGCAAGCCCCAATCCCTAGCACGAAGGAGGTTCAGCGGGTTACCCGGGCCTTTCGGCCAGGGAAGACACGCTGATTCCTTCAGTGTAGCGCGCGTGCGGCCCAGAACATCTAAGGGCATCACAGACCTGTTATTGCTCAATCTCGTGCGGCTAGAAGCCGCCTGTCCCTCTAAGAAGATTTATTTGTACGTTGGTAGTAAAAACCCACCGACCGAGGCCGGGGGCCTTCAAGATACCATAAGGTACGCCTATTTAGCAGGCTAGAGTCTCGTTCGTTATCGGAATTAACCAGACAAATCGCTCCACCAACTAAGAACGGCCATGCACCACCACCCACCGAATCAAGAAAGAGCTCTCAATCTGTCAATCCTTCCGGTGTCCGGGCCTGGTGAGGTTTCCCGTGTTGAGTCAAATTAAGCCGCAGGCTCCACTCCTGGTGGTGCCCTTCCGTCAATTCCTTTAAGTTTCAGCTTTGCAACCATACTTCCCCCGGAACCCAAAAGCTTTGGTTTCCCGGAAGCTGCCCGCCGAGTCATCGGAGGAACTTCGGCGGATCGCTAGCTGGCATCGTTTATGGTTAGAACTAGGGCGGTATCTGATCGCCTTCGAACCTCTAACTTTCGTTCTTGATTAATGAAAACATTTTTGGCAAATGCTTTCGCTTCTGTCCGTCTTGCGACGATCCAAGAATTTCACCTCTAACGTCGCAATACGAATGCCCCCATCTGTCCCTATTAATCATTACCTCGGATTTCCGAAAACCAACAAAATAGAACCGAGGTCCTATTCCATTATTCCATGCACAGATTATTCAGGCGAAAGTAGCCTGCTTTAAGCACTCTAATTTGTTCAAAGTAAACGTACCGGCCCACCTCGACACTCAATGAAGAGCACCGCGATGGGATATTAGTTGGACCGCCCCCGAAGGAGCTAAGCCCACCGGTAGGACGTCTCACGAGCATGTCAGTTAAACACCGCGAGCGGCGAACCGACAGCGTGCGACACAGATTCAACTACGAGCTTTTTAACCGCAACAACTTTAATATACGCTATTGGAGCTGGAATTACCGCGGCTGCTGGCACCAGACTTGCCCTCCAATTGATCCTCGTTAAAGGATTTAAAGTGTACTCATTCCGATTACGGGGCCTCGGATGAGTCCCGTATCGTTATTTTTCGTCACTACCTCCCCGTGCCGGGAGTGGGTAATTTGCGCGCCTGCTGCCTTCCTTGGATGTGGTAGCCGTTTCTCAGGCTCCCTCTCCGGAATCGAACCCTGATTCCCCGTTACCCGTTACAACCATGGTAGGCGCAGAACCTACCATCGACAGTTGATAAGGCAGACATTTGAAAGATGCGTCGCCGGTGCGAGACCGTGCGATCAGCACAAAGTTATTCAGAGTCACCAAAGTAAACGGTGGACGAGCAGAGCCCGCCACCGATTGGTTTTGATCTAATAAAAGCGTTCCTTCCATCTCTGGTCGGAACTCTGGTTTGCATGTATTAGCTCTAGAATTACCACAGTTATCCAAGTAAATGTGGGTACGATCTAAGGAACCATAACTGATTTAATGAGCCATTCGCGGTTTCACCTTAATTTGGCATGCACTTAGACATGCATGGCTTAATCTTTGAGACAAGCATATGACTACTGGCAGGATCAACCAGGGAGCTTCGGTCAATATATTATTAAAATAAAAGTATTAATAATATTAATACTCGTCTTTATAATAAATTTTTATATTCAAGACTCGAAGAGCTCTTTTTTTTATTTATTTTTAGACGAGTATATGAGGTCTTGGCACCGTAGAACCAAGGTCTAAACGGTGAGACGCAAGCATATAACAACATCTCTTATTATTTTATTTTATATTTATGTAAAATATATTTTGTATATAATAAGGGCTTCGTTCAACATTTTACAGAAAGTGCCGCCCCTCACTTTTTTAGCAACTTGTCTGTTTAATAACGTTTCAAACGTTCTCTCTTATTTTTAAAATAAGTTGTGGCGAATAACATTAAAGTTATACCCATCGTTAGACTTTGAAAAGTCGTCTTGGTAGTTGTCAATAGACACTTTTTCGTTAAAATATTTTTTTAACTTTTCGCTCGGAATCGAGTGAGTCAATGCTCAATAAATTGAAAATATAACATCAATTTCATTTAGAAATAATATATATTTCACGCCAAAGGCGCTCGTCACATATGGGCCATTCGGTCTCAGACGCCGACCCGTGACAATGCTGTGCTTACAAGGATCCAAATCTCAAAAAAAGGCGTTCGGCGACTAACGGTGAAATACATGGGTTTCAATGGGAAAAAAGTTGCATTTTCGACCTAAAATTTTAATTTACTTTTTTTAACTTTAAAAATATTTTCCAAATAAAAATTTTTGATTTTTACTTATTTTAGACTAATATTCTATCATCTAATTTATGCGTATTACTTGACTTGTAACTGTGACACTTTAACATATTCTCTATCCAACTGTGACAGTTTATAAAAATTTTTTCAATACTTCACGCGTATGACTTTCGCTCCAACTGTGACACTTTAACATGGTATTTTTCCAACTGTGACAGTTTATAAAAATTTTTTCAATACTTCACGCGTATGACTTTCGCTCCAACTGTGACACTTTAACATGGTATTTTTTCAACTGTGACAGTTTATAAAAATTTTTTCAATACTTCACGCGTATGACTTTCGCTCCAACTGTGACACTTTAACATGGTATTTTTCCAACTGTGACAGTTTATAAAAATTTTTTCAATACTTCACGCGTATGACTTTCGCTCCAACTGTGACACTTTAACATGGTATTTTTCCAACTGTGACAGTTTATAAAAATTTTTTCAATACTTCACGCGTATGACTTTCGCTCCAACTGTGACACTTTAACATGGTATTTTTTCAACTGTGACAGTTTATAAAAATTTTTTTCAATACTTCACGCGTATGACTTTCGCTCCAACTGTGACACTTTAACATGGTATTTTTTCAACTGTGACAGTTTATAAAAATTTTTTTTAATACTTCACGCGTATGACTTTCGCTCCAACTGTGACACTTTAACATGGTATTTTTCCAACTGTGACAGTTTATAAAAAATTTTTTTCAATACTTCACGCGTATGACTTTAAGTTCAACTGTGACTCTTTAACAAATTCTCAGTCCAACTGTGACACTTTCACAAACTTTTTTTCCAACTGTGACAGTTTCTAAAAATTTGTTTCGAGTACTTCATGCGTATCACTTTCGGTCAACTGTGACAGTTTCACAAACTTTTTTTCCAACTGTGACAGTTTACAAAACATTTTTTCCATATTTCACGCGTATGACTTTAGGTTCAACTGTGACACTTTCATAAAGTATTTTTCCAACTGTGACAGTTTATAAAAATTTTTTTCAATACTTCACGCGTATGACTTTCGCTTCAACTGTGACACTTTAACATGGTATTTTTCCAACTGTGACAGTTTATAAAATTTTTTTTTCATATTTCACGCGTATGACTTTAGGTTCAACTGTGACACTTTAACAAATTCTCAGTCCAACTGTGACACTTTCACAAACTTTTTTCCAACTGTGACAGTTTCTAAAAATTTGTTTCGAGTACTTCATGCGTATTACTTTCGGTTCAACTGTGACACTTTAACTTGGTATTTTTCTAACTGTGACAGTTTATAAAAAATTTTTCAATACTTCACGCGTATGACTTTAGGTCCAACTGTGACACTTTCATAAAGAATTTTTCCAACTGTGACAGTTTATAAAAAAAATTTTTCCTACTTCACGCGTATGACTTTAGGTTCAACTGTGACACTTTAACAAATTCTCAGTCCAACTGTGACACTTACAAACTTTTTTTCCAACTGTGACAGTTTCTAAGAATTTGTTTCGAGTACTTCACGCGTATGACTTTAAGTCCAACTGTGACACTTTAACATGAATTTATTCCAACTGTGACAGTTTACAACATTTTTTTTTCATATTTCACGCGTATGACTTTCGGTCAACTGTGACACTTTCATAATGTATTTTTCCAACTGTGACAGTTTATAAAAAATTTTTTCAATACTTCATGCGTATCACTTTCGGTTCAACTGTGACACTTTAACATGGTATTTTTCCAACTGTGACAGTTTACAAAAAATTTTTTTCATATTTCACGCGTATGACTTTCGCTCCAACTGTGACACTTTCATAAAGTATTTTTCCAACTGTGACAGTTTCTAAAATTTTGTTTCGAGTACTTCATGCGTATCACTTTAAATTCAACTGTGACAGTTTCACAAAGATTTTTTCCAACTGTGACAGTTTATAAAAAAAATTTTCCCTACTTCACGCGTATGACTTTAATATCAACTGTGACACTTTACCATGGTATTTTTCAAGTACTTCATGCGTATCACTTTCGGTCAACTGTGACAGTTTACAAAATTTTTTTTTCATACTTCACGCGTATGACTTTAGCTCCAACTGTGACAGTTTACAAAAATTTTTTTTCATATTTCACGCGTATGACTTTCGCTCCAACTGTGACAGTTTCACAAACTTTTTTTCCAACTGTGACAGTTTCTAAAATTTTGTTTCGAATACTTCATGCGTATGACTTTAAATTCAACTGTGACAGTTTCACAAAGATTTTTTCCAACTGTGACAGTTTATAAAAAAAATTTTCCCTACTTCACGCGTATGACTTTAATATCAACTGTGACAGTTTACAAAAAATTTTTTTCATACTTTGCGCGTATGACTTTAGCTCCAACTGTGACAGTTTACAAAACATTTTTTTCATATTTCACGCGTATGACTTTCAGTTCAACTGTGACACTTTAACAAATTCTCAGTCCAACTGTGACAGTCTCACAAACTTTTTTTCCAACTGTGACAGTTTCTAAAATTTTGTTTCGAATACTTCATGCGTATGACTTTAAATTCAACTGTGACAGTTTACAAAAATTTGTTTCAAGTACTTCATGCGTATCACTTTCGGTCAACTGTGACAGTTTCACATACTTTTATTCCAACTGTGACAGTTTACAAAACGTTTTTTTCATATTTCACGCGTATGACTTTAAGTTCAACTGTGACACTTTCTCAAACTTTTTTCCAACTGTGACAGTTTACAAAAATTTTTTTTCATACTTCACGCGTATGACTTTAAATTCAACTGTGACAGTTTACAAAAATTTGTTTCAAGTACTTCATGCGTATCACTTTCGGTGCAACTGTGACAGTTTCACATACTTTTATTCCAACTGTGACAGTTTACAAAACATTTTTTTCATATTTCACGCGTATGACTTTAAGTTCAACTGTGACACTTTCTCAAACTTTTTTCCAACTGTGACAGTTTACAAAAATTTTTTTTCATACTTCACGCGTATGACTTTAAATTCAACTGTGACAGTTTACAAAAATTTGTTTCAAGTACTTCATGCGTATCACTTTCGGTGCAACTGTGACAGTTTCACATACTTTTATTCCAACTGTGACAGTTTACAAAACATTTTTTTCATATTTCACGCGTATGACTTTAAGTTCAACTGTGACACTTTCTCAAACTTTTTTCCAACTGTGACAGTTTACAAAAATTTTTTTTCATACTTCACGCGTATGACTTTAAATTCAACTGTGACAGTTTACAAAAATTTGTTTCAAGTACTTCATGCGTATCACTTTCGGTGCAACTGTGACAGTTTACTAAGAAAATGTTTTCTAGTTCACGCGTATGACTTTAGGTTCATCTGTGACAGTTTCACAAAATTTTCTTCCAACTGTGACACTTTACACAAAATTCTTATGCGCATTGCCTTCTTTTTGAAGAATTTGACCAAGTTTCTCATGCGTATTAGCTTTTGAACTGTGACGGTTACA
>JAZKLR010000490.1:107500-122500 GCA_037103525.1 Ganaspis brasiliensis
ATCGTTTATGGTTAGAACTAGGGCGGTATCTGATCGCCTTCGAACCTCTAACTTTCGTTCTTGATTAATGAAAACATTTTTGGCAAATGCTTTCGCTTCTGTCCGTCTTGCGACGATCCAAGAATTTCACCTCTAACGTCGCAATACGAATGCCCCCATCTGTCCCTATTAATCATTACCTCGGATTTCCGAAAACCAACAAAATAGAACCGAGGTCCTATTCCATTATTCCATGCACAGATTATTCAGGCGAAAGTAGCCTGCTTTAAGCACTCTAATTTGTTCAAAGTAAACGTACCGGCCCACCTCGACACTCAATGAAGAGCACCGCGATGGGATATTAGTTGGACCGCCCCCGAAGGAGCTAAGCCCACCGGTAGGACGTCTCACGAGCATGTCAGTTAAACACCGCGAGCGGCGAACCGACAGCGTGCGACACAGATTCAACTACGAGCTTTTTAACCGCAACAACTTTAATATACGCTATTGGAGCTGGAATTACCGCGGCTGCTGGCACCAGACTTGCCCTCCAATTGATCCTCGTTAAAGGATTTAAAGTGTACTCATTCCGATTACGGGGCCTCGGATGAGTCCCGTATCGTTATTTTTCGTCACTACCTCCCCGTGCCGGGAGTGGGTAATTTGCGCGCCTGCTGCCTTCCTTGGATGTGGTAGCCGTTTCTCAGGCTCCCTCTCCGGAATCGAACCCTGATTCCCCGTTACCCGTTACAACCATGGTAGGCGCAGAACCTACCATCGACAGTTGATAAGGCAGACATTTGAAAGATGCGTCGCCGGTGCGAGACCGTGCGATCAGCACAAAGTTATTCAGAGTCACCAAAGTAAACGGTGGACGAGCAGAGCCCGCCACCGATTGGTTTTGATCTAATAAAAGCGTTCCTTCCATCTCTGGTCGGAACTCTGGTTTGCATGTATTAGCTCTAGAATTACCACAGTTATCCAAGTAAATGTGGGTACGATCTAAGGAACCATAACTGATTTAATGAGCCATTCGCGGTTTCACCTTAATTTGGCATGCACTTAGACATGCATGGCTTAATCTTTGAGACAAGCATATGACTACTGGCAGGATCAACCAGGGAGCTTCGGTCAATATATTATTAAAATAAAAGTATTAATAATATTAATACTCGTCTTTATAATAAATTTTTATATTCAAGACTCGAAGAGCTCTTTTTTTTATTTATTTTTAGACGAGTATATGAGGTCTTGGCACCGTAGAACCAAGGTCTAAACGGTGAGACGCAAGCATATAACAACATCTCTTATTATTTTATTTTATATTTTTGTAAAATATATTTTGTATATAATAAGGGCTTCGTTCAACATTTTACAGAAAGTGCCGCCCCTCACTTTTTTAGCAACTTGTCTGTTTAATAACGTTTCAAACGTTCTCTCTTATTTTTAAAATAAGTTGTGGCGAATAACATTAAAGTTATACCCATCGTTAGACTTTGAAAAGTCGTCTTGGTAGTTGTCAATAGACACTTTTTCGTTAAAATATTTTTTTAACTTTTCGCTCGGAATCGAGTGAGTCAATGCTCAATAAATTGAAAATATAACATCAATTTCATTTAGAAATAATATATATTTCACGCCAAAGGCGCTCGTCACATATGGGCCATTCGGTCTCAGACGCCGACCCGTGACAATGCTGTGCTTACAAGGATCCAAATCTCAAAAAAAGGCGTTCGGCGACTAACGGTGAAATACATGGGTTTCAATGGGAAAAAAGTTGCATTTTCGACCTAAAATTTTAATTTACTTTTTTTAACTTTAAAAATATTTTCCAAATAAAAATTTTTGATTTTTACTTATTTTAGACTAATATTCTATCATCTAATTTATGCGTATTACTTGACTTGTAACTGTGACACTTTAACATATTCTCTATCCAACTGTGACAGTTTAGCAAAGTATTTTTCCAACATTTTCGCCTAATGCATGCGTATCACTTTCGTTTCATGCGTATCACTTTCGCTCCAACTGTGACACTTTAACATGGTATTTTTCCAACTGTGACAGTTTATAAAAATTTTTTCAATACTTCACGCGTATGACTTTCGCTCCAACTGTGACACTTTAACATGGTATTTTTCCAACTGTGACAGTTTATAAAAATTTTTTCAATACTTCACGCGTATGACTTTCGCTCCAACTGTGACACTTTAACATGGTATTTTTCCAACTGTGACAGTTTATAAAAATTTTTTCAATACTTCACGCGTATGACTTTCGCTCCAACTGTGACACTTTAACATGGTATTTTTCCAACTGTGACAGTTTATAAAAATTTTTTCAATACTTCACGCGTATGACTTTCGCTCCAACTGTGACACTTTAACATGGTATTTTTTCAACTGTGACAGTTTATAAAAATTTTTTCAATACTTCACGCGTATGACTTTCGCTCCAACTGTGACACTTTAACATGGTATTTTTCCAACTGTGACAGTTTATAAAAATTTTTTCAATACTTCACGCGTATGACTTTCGCTCCAACTGTGACACTTTAACATGGTATTTTTCCAACTGTGACAGTTTATAAAAATTTTTTCAATACTTCACGCGTATGACTTTCGCTCCAACTGTGACACTTTAACATGGTATTTTTTCAACTGTGACAGTTTATAAAAATTTTTTTCAATACTTCACGCGTATGACTTTAAGTTCAACTGTGACACTTTAACAAATTCTCAGTCCAACTGTGACACTTTCACAAACTTTTTTTCCAACTGTGACAGTTTCTAAAAATTTGTTTCGAGTACTTCATGCGTATCACTTTCGGTCAACTGTGACAGTTTCACAAACTTTTTTTCCAACTGTGACAGTTTACAAAACATTTTTTCCATATTTCACGCGTATGACTTTAGGTTCAACTGTGACACTTTCATAAAGTATTTTTCCAACTGTGACAGTTTATAAAAATTTTTTTCAATACTTCACGCGTATGACTTTCGCTTCAACTGTGACACTTTAACATGGTATTTTTCCAACTGTGACAGTTTATAAAATTTTTTTTTCATATTTCACGCGTATGACTTTAGGTTCAACTGTGACACTTTAACAAATTCTCAGTCCAACTGTGACACTTTCACAAACTTTTTTCCAACTGTGACAGTTTCTAAAAATTTGTTTCGAGTACTTCATGCGTATTACTTTCGGTTCAACTGTGACACTTTAACTTGGTATTTTTCTAACTGTGACAGTTTATAAAAAATTTTTCAATACTTCACGCGTATGACTTTAGGTCCAACTGTGACACTTTCATAAAGAATTTTTCCAACTGTGACAGTTTATAAAAAAAATTTTTCCTACTTCACGCGTATGACTTTAGGTTCAACTGTGACACTTTAACAAATTCTCAGTCCAACTGTGACACTTACAAACTTTTTTTCCAACTGTGACAGTTTCTAAGAATTTGTTTCGAGTACTTCACGCGTATGACTTTAAGTCCAACTGTGACACTTTAACATGAATTTATTCCAACTGTGACAGTTTACAACATTTTTTTTTCATATTTCACGCGTATGACTTTCGGTCAACTGTGACACTTTCATAATGTATTTTTCCAACTGTGACAGTTTATAAAAAATTTTTTCAATACTTCATGCGTATCACTTTCGGTTCAACTGTGACACTTTAACATGGTATTTTTCCAACTGTGACAGTTTACAAAAAATTTTTTTCATATTTCACGCGTATGACTTTCGCTCCAACTGTGACACTTTCATAAAGTATTTTTCCAACTGTGACAGTTTCTAAAATTTTGTTTCGAGTACTTCATGCGTATCACTTTAAATTCAACTGTGACAGTTTCACAAAGATTTTTTCCAACTGTGACAGTTTATAAAAAAAATTTTCCCTACTTCACGCGTATGACTTTAATATCAACTGTGACACTTTACCATGGTATTTTTCAAGTACTTCATGCGTATCACTTTCGGTCAACTGTGACAGTTTACAAAATTTTTTTTTCATACTTCACGCGTATGACTTTAGCTCCAACTGTGACAGTTTACAAAAATTTTTTTTCATATTTCACGCGTATGACTTTAAGTCCAACTGTGACACTTTAACATGAATTTATTCCAACTGTGACAGTTTACAACATTTTTTTTTCATATTTCACGCGTATGACTTTCGGTCAACTGTGACACTTTCATAATGTATTTTTCCAACTGTGACAGTTTATAAAAAATTTTTTCAATACTTCATGCGTATCACTTTCGGTTCAACTGTGACACTTTAACATGGTATTTTTCCAACTGTGACAGTTTACAAAAAATTTTTTTCATATTTCACGCGTATGACTTTCGCTCCAACTGTGACACTTTCATAAAGTATTTTTCCAACTGTGACAGTTTCTAAAATTTTGTTTCGAGTACTTCATGCGTATCACTTTAAATTCAACTGTGACAGTTTCACAAAGATTTTTTCCAACTGTGACAGTTTATAAAAAAAATTTTCCCTACTTCACGCGTATGACTTTAATATCAACTGTGACACTTTACCATGGTATTTTTCAAGTACTTCATGCGTATCACTTTCGGTCAACTGTGACAGTTTACAAAATTTTTTTTTCATACTTCACGCGTATGACTTTAGCTCCAACTGTGACAGTTTACAAAAATTTTTTTTCATATTTCACGCGTATGACTTTAAGTCCAACTGTGACACTTTAACATGAATTTATTCCAACTGTGACAGTTTACAACATTTTTTTTTCATATTTCACGCGTATGACTTTCGGTCAACTGTGACACTTTCATAATGTATTTTTCCAACTGTGACAGTTTATAAAAAATTTTTTCAATACTTCATGCGTATCACTTTCGGTTCAACTGTGACACTTTAACATGGTATTTTTCCAACTGTGACAGTTTACAAAAAATTTTTTTCATATTTCACGCGTATGACTTTCGCTCCAACTGTGACACTTTCATAAAGTATTTTTCCAACTGTGACAGTTTCTAAAATTTTGTTTCGAGTACTTCATGCGTATCACTTTAAATTCAACTGTGACAGTTTCACAAAGATTTTTTCCAACTGTGACAGTTTATAAAAAAAATTTTCCCTACTTCACGCGTATGACTTTAATATCAACTGTGACACTTTACCATGGTATTTTTCAAGTACTTCATGCGTATCACTTTCGGTCAACTGTGACAGTTTACAAAATTTTTTTTTCATACTTCACGCGTATGACTTTAGCTCCAACTGTGACAGTTTACAAAAATTTTTTTTCATATTTCACGCGTATGACTTTAAGTCCAACTGTGACACTTTAACATGAATTTATTCCAACTGTGACAGTTTACAACATTTTTTTTTCATATTTCACGCGTATGACTTTCGGTCAACTGTGACACTTTCATAATGTATTTTTCCAACTGTGACAGTTTATAAAAAATTTTTTCAATACTTCATGCGTATCACTTTCGGTTCAACTGTGACACTTTAACATGGTATTTTTCCAACTGTGACAGTTTACAAAAAATTTTTTTCATATTTCACGCGTATGACTTTCGCTCCAACTGTGACACTTTCATAAAGTATTTTTCCAACTGTGACAGTTTCTAAAATTTTGTTTCGAGTACTTCATGCGTATCACTTTAAATTCAACTGTGACAGTTTCACAAAGATTTTTTCCAACTGTGACAGTTTATAAAAAAAATTTTCCCTACTTCACGCGTATGACTTTAATATCAACTGTGACACTTTACCATGGTATTTTTCAAGTACTTCATGCGTATCACTTTCGGTCAACTGTGACAGTTTACAAAATTTTTTTTTCATACTTCACGCGTATGACTTTAGCTCCAACTGTGACAGTTTACAAAAATTTTTTTTCATATTTCACGCGTATGACTTTCAGTTCAACTGTGACACTTTAACAAATTCTCAGTCCAACTGTGACAGTCTCACAAACTTTTTTTCCAACTGTGACAGTTTCTAAAATTTTGTTTCGAATACTTCATGCGTATGACTTTAAATTCAACTGTGACAGTTTACAAAAATTTGTTTCAAGTACTTCATGCGTATCACTTTCGGTCAACTGTGACAGTTTCACATACTTTTATTCCAACTGTGACAGTTTACAAAACATTTTTTTCATATTTCACGCGTATGACTTTAGGTTCAACTGTGACAGTTTACAAAACATTTTTTTCATATTTCACGCGTATGACTTTAGGTTCAACTGTGACAGTTTCACAAACTTTTTTTCCAACTGTGACACTTTCACAAAATTTTTTTCCAACTGTGACAGTTTACAAAAATTTGTTTCAAGTACTTCATGCGTATCACTTTCGGTCAACTGTGACAGTTTCACATACTTTTATTCCAACTGTGACAGTTTACAAAACATTTTTTTCATATTTCACGCGTATGACTTTAAGTTCAACTGTGACACTTTCTCAAACTTTTTTCCAACTGTGACAGTTTACAAAAATTTTTTTTCATACTTCACGCGTATGACTTTAAATTCAACTGTGACAGTTTACATAAATTTGTTTCAAGTACTTCATGCGTATCACTTTCGGTGCAACTGTGACAGTTTACTAAGAAAATGTTTTCTAGTTCACGCGTATGACTTTAGGTTCAACTGTGACAGTTTCACAAACTTTTTTTCCAACTGTGACAGTTTACAAAAATTTTTTTTCATACTTCACGCGTATGACTTTAAATTCAACTGTGACAGTTTACAAAAATTTGTTTCAAGTACTTCATGCGTATCACTTTCGGTCCAACTGTGACAGTTTACTAAGAAAATTTTTCCTAGTTCACGCGTATGACTTTAGGTTCATCTGTGACAGTTTCACAAAATTTTCTTCCAACTGTGACACTTTACACAAAATTCTTATGCGCATTGCCTTCTTTTTGAAGAATTTGACCAAGTTTCTCATGCGTATTAGCTTTTGAACTGTGACGGTTACACGTTACATTCTATTCAACTGTGACTCTTTTATATGGACATAGAGCAACTGTGACAGTTTACAAAAATTTTTTATCGACGACTGCTTCATGCGTATTACATTTTCTTTTATCTGTGACAGTTACATTTTATTCAACTGTGACAGTTTACAGAAATGTCTTATTTCTTGCCTTATGCGTATTGCTTTCTTTTCAGGAACTTGTCAAACTTTCCCATGCGCATTACTTTCTTAACTGTGACAGTTTACAGAAATGTCTTATTTCTTGCCTTATGCGTATTGCTTTCTTTTCAGGAACTTGTCAAACTTTCTCATGCGCATTACTTTCTCAACTGTGACAGTTTACAGAAATGTCTTATTTCTTGCCTTATGCGTATTGCTTTCTTTTCAGGAACTTGTCAAACTTTCCCATGCGCATTACTTTCTTAACTGTGACAGTTTACAGAAATGTCTTATTTCTTGCCTTATGCGTATTGCTTTCTTTTCAGGAACTTGTCAAACTTTCTCATGCGCATTACTTTCTCAACTGTGACAGTTTACAGAAATGTCTTATTTCTTGCCTTATGCGTATTGCTTTCTTTTCAGGAACTTGTCAAACTTTCTCATGCGCATTACTTTCTCAACTGTGACAGTTTACAGAAATGTCTTATTTCTTGCCTTATGCGTATTGCTTTCTTTTCAGGAACTTGTCAAACTTTCCCATGCGCATTACTTTCTCAACTGTGACAGTTTACAGAAAGGTCCGATTGCTTATGTCACTGCAAGTGGACCATACGTATTGCTTTATCCAGCTACTGGCACGGGAGCATTGCAAGGGAACCAAGATGCCCATGCGTATTGCTTTTTCGTTGCCAACTATAAACTGCCGTATTTGTTCAAAGTGAACCAAGTTCACCATGCGTATTACTTCTTCAGAAATAATTCCTCTTACCGAAGACTAAAAACTGCTTCGGATTAAAAGTACTATATAATCTGCCACTTTTTATGGAGAATGAACTAAGAACGGCCATGCACCACCACCCACCGAATCAAGAAAGAGCTCTCAATCTGTCAATCCTTCCGGTGTCCGGGCCTGGTGAGGTTTCCCGTGTTGAGTCAAATTAAGCCGCAGGCTCCACTCCTGGTGGTGCCCTTCCGTCAATTCCTTTAAGTTTCAGCTTTGCAACCATACTTCCCCCGGAACCCAAAAGCTTTGGTTTCCCGGAAGCTGCCCGCCGAGTCATCGGAGGAACTTCGGCGGATCGCTAGCTGGCATCGTTTATGGTTAGAACTAGGGCGGTATCTGATCGCCTTCGAACCTCTAACTTTCGTTCTTGATTAATGAAAACATTTTTGGCAAATGCTTTCGCTTCTGTCCGTCTTGCGACGATCCAAGAATTTCACCTCTAACGTCGCAATACGAATGCCCCCATCTGTCCCTATTAATCATTACCTCGGATTTCCGAAAACCAACAAAATAGAACCGAGGTCCTATTCCATTATTCCATGCACAGATTATTCAGGCGAAAGTAGCCTGCTTTAAGCACTCTAATTTGTTCAAAGTAAACGTACCGGCCCACCTCGACACTCAATGAAGAGCACCGCGATGGGATATTAGTTGGACCGCCCCCGAAGGAGCTAAGCCCACCGGTAGGACGTCTCACGAGCATGTCAGTTAAACACCGCGAGCGGCGAACCGACAGCGTGCGACACAGATTCAACTACGAGCTTTTTAACCGCAACAACTTTAATATACGCTATTGGAGCTGGAATTACCGCGGCTGCTGGCACCAGACTTGCCCTCCAATTGATCCTCGTTAAAGGATTTAAAGTGTACTCATTCCGATTACGGGGCCTCGGATGAGTCCCGTATCGTTATTTTTCGTCACTACCTCCCCGTGCCGGGAGTGGGTAATTTGCGCGCCTGCTGCCTTCCTTGGATGTGGTAGCCGTTTCTCAGGCTCCCTCTCCGGAATCGAACCCTGATTCCCCGTTACCCGTTACAACCATGGTAGGCGCAGAACCTACCATCGACAGTTGATAAGGCAGACATTTGAAAGATGCGTCGCCGGTGCGAGACCGTGCGATCAGCACAAAGTTATTCAGAGTCACCAAAGTAAACGGTGGACGAGCAGAGCCCGCCACCGATTGGTTTTGATCTAATAAAAGCGTTCCTTCCATCTCTGGTCGGAACTCTGGTTTGCATGTATTAGCTCTAGAATTACCACAGTTATCCAAGTAAATGTGGGTACGATCTAAGGAACCATAACTGATTTAATGAGCCATTCGCGGTTTCACCTTAATTTGGCATGCACTTAGACATGCATGGCTTAATCTTTGAGACAAGCATATGACTACTGGCAGGATCAACCAGGGAGCTTCGGTCAATATATTATTAAAATAAAAGTATTAATAATATTAATACTCGTCTTTATAATAAATTTTTATATTCAAGACTCGAAGAGCTCTTTTTTTTATTTATTTTTAGACGAGTATATGAGGTCTTGGCACCGTAGAACCAAGGTCTAAACGGTGAGACGCAAGCATATAACAACATCTCTTATTATTTTATTTTATATTTTTGTAAAATATATTTTGTATATAATAAGGGCTTCGTTCAACATTTTACAGAAAGTGCCGCCCCTCACTTTTTTAGCAACTTGTCTGTTTAATAACGTTTCAAACGTTCTCTCTTATTTTTAAAATAAGTTGTGGCGAATAACATTAAAGTTATACCCATCGTTAGACTTTGAAAAGTCGTCTTGGTAGTTGTCAATAGACACTTTTTCGTTAAAATATTTTTTTAACTTTTCGCTCGGAATCGAGTGAGTCAATGCTCAATAAATTGAAAATATAACATCAATTTCATTTAGAAATAATATATATTTCACGCCAAAGGCGCTCGTCACATATGGGCCATTCGGTCTCAGACGCCGACCCGTGACAATGCTGTGCTTACAAGGATCCAAATCTCAAAAAAAGGCGTTCGGCGACTAACGGTGAAATACATGGGTTTCAATGGGAAAAAAGTTGCATTTTCGACCTAAAATTTTAATTTACTTTTTTTAACTTTAAAAATATTTTCCAAATAAAAATTTTTGATTTTTACTTATTTTAGACTAATATTCTATCATCTAATTTATGCGTATTACTTGACTTGTAACTGTGACACTTTAACATATTCTCTATCCAACTGTGACAGTTTAGCAAAGTATTTTTCCAACATTTTCGCCTAATGCATGCGTATCACTTTCGTTTCATGCGTATCACTTTCGCTCCAACTGTGACACTTTAACATGGTATTTTTCCAACTGTGACAGTTTATAAAAATTTTTTCAATACTTCACGCGTATGACTTTCGCTCCAACTGTGACACTTTAACATGGTATTTTTCCAACTGTGACAGTTTATAAAAATTTTTTCAATACTTCACGCGTATGACTTTCGCTCCAACTGTGACACTTTAACATGGTATTTTTCCAACTGTGACAGTTTATAAAAATTTTTTCAATACTTCACGCGTATGACTTTCGCTCCAACTGTGACACTTTAACATGGTATTTTTCCAACTGTGACAGTTTATAAAAATTTTTTCAATACTTCACGCGTATGACTTTCGCTCCAACTGTGACACTTTAACATGGTATTTTTTCAACTGTGACAGTTTATAAAAATTTTTTCAATACTTCACGCGTATGACTTTCGCTCCAACTGTGACACTTTAACATGGTATTTTTCCAACTGTGACAGTTTATAAAAATTTTTTCAATACTTCACGCGTATGACTTTCGCTCCAACTGTGACACTTTAACATGGTATTTTTCCAACTGTGACAGTTTATAAAAATTTTTTCAATACTTCACGCGTATGACTTTCGCTCCAACTGTGACACTTTAACATGGTATTTTTTCAACTGTGACAGTTTATAAAAATTTTTTTCAATACTTCACGCGTATGACTTTAAGTTCAACTGTGACACTTTAACAAATTCTCAGTCCAACTGTGACACTTTCACAAACTTTTTTTCCAACTGTGACAGTTTCTAAAAATTTGTTTCGAGTACTTCATGCGTATCACTTTCGGTCAACTGTGACAGTTTCACAAACTTTTTTTCCAACTGTGACAGTTTACAAAACATTTTTTCCATATTTCACGCGTATGACTTTAGGTTCAACTGTGACACTTTCATAAAGTATTTTTCCAACTGTGACAGTTTATAAAAATTTTTTTCAATACTTCACGCGTATGACTTTCGCTTCAACTGTGACACTTTAACATGGTATTTTTCCAACTGTGACAGTTTATAAAATTTTTTTTTCATATTTCACGCGTATGACTTTAGGTTCAACTGTGACACTTTAACAAATTCTCAGTCCAACTGTGACACTTTCACAAACTTTTTTCCAACTGTGACAGTTTCTAAAAATTTGTTTCGAGTACTTCATGCGTATTACTTTCGGTTCAACTGTGACACTTTAACTTGGTATTTTTCTAACTGTGACAGTTTATAAAAAATTTTTCAATACTTCACGCGTATGACTTTAGGTCCAACTGTGACACTTTCATAAAGAATTTTTCCAACTGTGACAGTTTATAAAAAAAATTTTTCCTACTTCACGCGTATGACTTTAGGTTCAACTGTGACACTTTAACAAATTCTCAGTCCAACTGTGACACTTACAAACTTTTTTTCCAACTGTGACAGTTTCTAAGAATTTGTTTCGAGTACTTCACGCGTATGACTTTAAGTCCAACTGTGACACTTTAACATGAATTTATTCCAACTGTGACAGTTTACAACATTTTTTTTTCATATTTCACGCGTATGACTTTCGGTCAACTGTGACACTTTCATAATGTATTTTTCCAACTGTGACAGTTTATAAAAAATTTTTTCAATACTTCATGCGTATCACTTTCGGTTCAACTGTGACACTTTAACATGGTATTTTTCCAACTGTGACAGTTTACAAAAAATTTTTTTCATATTTCACGCGTATGACTTTCGCTCCAACTGTGACACTTTCATAAAGTATTTTTCCAACTGTGACAGTTTCTAAAATTTTGTTTCGAGTACTTCATGCGTATCACTTTAAATTCAACTGTGACAGTTTCACAAAGATTTTTTCCAACTGTGACAGTTTATAAAAAAAATTTTCCCTACTTCACGCGTATGACTTTAATATCAACTGTGACACTTTACCATGGTATTTTTCAAGTACTTCATGCGTATCACTTTCGGTCAACTGTGACAGTTTACAAAATTTTTTTTTCATACTTCACGCGTATGACTTTAGCTCCAACTGTGACAGTTTACAAAAATTTTTTTTCATATTTCACGCGTATGACTTTAAGTCCAACTGTGACACTTTAACATGAATTTATTCCAACTGTGACAGTTTACAACATTTTTTTTTCATATTTCACGCGTATGACTTTCGGTCAACTGTGACACTTTCATAATGTATTTTTCCAACTGTGACAGTTTATAAAAAATTTTTTCAATACTTCATGCGTATCACTTTCGGTTCAACTGTGACACTTTAACATGGTATTTTTCCAACTGTGACAGTTTACAAAAAATTTTTTTCATATTTCACGCGTATGACTTTCGCTCCAACTGTGACACTTTCATAAAGTATTTTTCCAACTGTGACAGTTTCTAAAATTTTGTTTCGAGTACTTCATGCGTATCACTTTAAATTCAACTGTGACAGTTTCACAAAGATTTTTTCCAACTGTGACAGTTTATAAAAAAAATTTTCCCTACTTCACGCGTATGACTTTAATATCAACTGTGACACTTTACCATGGTATTTTTCAAGTACTTCATGCGTATCACTTTCGGTCAACTGTGACAGTTTACAAAATTTTTTTTTCATACTTCACGCGTATGACTTTAGCTCCAACTGTGACAGTTTACAAAAATTTTTTTTCATATTTCACGCGTATGACTTTAAGTCCAACTGTGACACTTTAACATGAATTTATTCCAACTGTGACAGTTTACAACATTTTTTTTTCATATTTCACGCGTATGACTTTCGGTCAACTGTGACACTTTCATAATGTATTTTTCCAACTGTGACAGTTTATAAAAAATTTTTTCAATACTTCATGCGTATCACTTTCGGTTCAACTGTGACACTTTAACATGGTATTTTTCCAACTGTGACAGTTTACAAAAAATTTTTTTCATATTTCACGCGTATGACTTTCGCTCCAACTGTGACACTTTCATAAAGTATTTTTCCAACTGTGACAGTTTCTAAAATTTTGTTTCGAGTACTTCATGCGTATCACTTTAAATTCAACTGTGACAGTTTCACAAAGATTTTTTCCAACTGTGACAGTTTATAAAAAAAATTTTCCCTACTTCACGCGTATGACTTTAATATCAACTGTGACACTTTACCATGGTATTTTTCAAGTACTTCATGCGTATCACTTTCGGTCAACTGTGACAGTTTACAAAATTTTTTTTTCATACTTCACGCGTATGACTTTAGCTCCAACTGTGACAGTTTACAAAAATTTTTTTTCATATTTCACGCGTATGACTTTAAGTCCAACTGTGACACTTTAACATGAATTTATTCCAACTGTGACAGTTTACAACATTTTTTTTTCATATTTCACGCGTATGACTTTCGGTCAACTGTGACACTTTCATAATGTATTTTTCCAACTGTGACAGTTTATAAAAAATTTTTTCAATACTTCATGCGTATCACTTTCGGTTCAACTGTGACACTTTAACATGGTATTTTTCCAACTGTGACAGTTTACAAAAAATTTTTTTCATATTTCACGCGTATGACTTTCGCTCCAACTGTGACACTTTCATAAAGTATTTTTCCAACTGTGACAGTTTCTAAAATTTTGTTTCGAGTACTTCATGCGTATCACTTTAAATTCAACTGTGACAGTTTCACAAAGATTTTTTCCAACTGTGACAGTTTATAAAAAAAATTTTCCCTACTTCACGCGTATGACTTTAATATCAACTGTGACACTTTACCATGGTATTTTTCAAGTACTTCATGCGTATCACTTTCGGTCAACTGTGACAGTTTACAAAATTTTTTTTTCATACTTCACGCGTATGACTTTAGCTCCAACTGTGACAGTTTACAAAAATTTTTTTTCATATTTCACGCGTATGACTTTCAGTTCAACTGTGACACTTTAACAAATTCTCAGTCCAACTGTGACAGTCTCACAAACTTTTTTTCCAACTGTGACAGTTTCTAAAATTTTGTTTCGAATACTTCATGCGTATGACTTTAAATTCAACTGTGACAGTTTACAAAAATTTGTTTCAAGTACTTCATGCGTATCACTTTCGGTCAACTGTGACAGTTTCACATACTTTTATTCCAACTGTGACAGTTTACAAAACATTTTTTTCATATTTCACGCGTATGACTTTAGGTTCAACTGTGACAGTTTACAAAACATTTTTTTCATATTTCACGCGTATGACTTTAGGTTCAACTGTGACAGTTTCACAAACTTTTTTTCCAACTGTGACACTTTCACAAAATTTTTTTCCAACTGTGACAGTTTACAAAAATTTGTTTCAAGTACTTCATGCGTATCACTTTCGGTCAACTGTGACAGTTTCACATACTTTTATTCCAACTGTGACAGTTTACAAAACATTTTTTTCATATTTCACGCGTATGACTTTAAGTTCAACTGTGACACTTTCTCAAACTTTTTTCCAACTGTGACAGTTTACAAAAATTTTTTTTCATACTTCACGCGTATGACTTTAAATTCAACTGTGACAGTTTACATAAATTTGTTTCAAGTACTTCATGCGTATCACTTTCGGTGCAACTGTGACAGTTTACTAAGAAAATGTTTTCTAGTTCACGCGTATGACTTTAGGTTCAACTGTGACAGTTTCACAAACTTTTTTTCCAACTGTGACAGTTTACAAAAATTTTTTTTCATACTTCACGCGTATGACTTTAAATTCAACTGTGACAGTTTACAAAAATTTGTTTCAAGTACTTCATGCGTATCACTTTCGGTCCAACTGTGACAGTTTACTAAG
>JAZKLR010000490.1:127500-130000 GCA_037103525.1 Ganaspis brasiliensis
GCCCATACATGCTTAACCATTTCATTCGTTATCCCATCCAACCCCGGCGCTTTGCCAACACTCATACACTTCAATGCATCCACCAATTCTTCAATATTAAAACCATTCATTCCTTCCACGTTTCCATCACCCTCCCCCCCCCTGGGGACGATGTGGTCGTCAGCAGGGGGGAAGAAATCCCTCATCAGTGCACCCGCACTCTCCTGCCAATTCCTTGTCCATTCATTCCCAATTTTCATACTCGCTAGGTCACTTCTTTCTCTCTTTGCCATACATACTCTGTAAACCCCACCCCACGGATTCCTATTCCCTTCCCTCTGCACATACTCACGCCAGTCACTCTCTTTTGCTTCCTTGATCATGCATTTATACTCACGCACACATTCCTTCCATTCATCCCATCGCTGCCCATGCGGATCTCCAGATGTCCTTCTTTGTCTCTGGTAAGCCTTTCTCTTCCTTCTTACTTCCCGCTTTTTACCCGTCAGCTCATCCGTCCACCAGGAGATACCCTTTGGGGTGAAACCAGAATTTACACCGGCCCTTTTCATGCAAGAATCATTCACTTCATTTATCCATTCATACATTTTTCGCACTTTGTCAGCAGCCCCGAGCCTCGCGTACTCTTCGTACCCGTAGCTCGAGGCAGCCGATTCCATCAAACATTCATACACATTCCAGTCACACTTCATGCTCCACCATTTATTTACTTTACTCACACTTTCCATCTTCGCATTCTCTGTCCCACTCACACGAATCAGGATCGCATTGTGATCACTGATTCCCCAATCATTCTGTAGTTTCCATTCAAACACGTGATCCCCACCCCTAGTCAAGGTGACATCTATGTCGCTCCTTCCACGCACACCATCGAAGGTGTAGTGTTCAGAGGGGGCATTCAGCACCGTCATGTTTCTCCGGTCGATCCACGCGGCGAGCACCTCCCCTCTCTTTCTCGTTCTGTCGCCAAACCCCCGACGTCCCGGCTTACTATGCCAGAGGTGGGAGGTAGCATTCGCGTCCATCCCGATTACGACGGGCCTGTCCCCAGCTACTCTTAGCACACTACTGAGATAATGAAGACACTCAGCCATATCGCCCTTTGGCCTGCAGTATAGCGAGACGAAGTAAATTTCACCAACATCACATTCAATCAGTACACACACACCATCACCAAATTTACACTCTTCAATCAATGTACATTCATACCGTTCATTAAAAACACACACACATGCACCTCCATTTTCACTTACAAACACTCTCGTCTGTCGCGGCAGACCACAGACTTTCTTCGCATAGACGTAGGGCTCCTGGAGGAGGCAGATCTGGATCGTTTCCCTCCGAGAGCCCTCGGCCAAATCACTCATACCAGCATACTCTCGATTGCAATTAAGTTGCAAGACATTCACGCTTCCAGTTTCTCTTTCATTCTCATTTCCACACACACTGCTGCCGGAAGCGGGAGGCCTAGGCATCGCCATAACGAGAGCGAAGGAGGCTCACCCTGTAGAGGTATTGGGGGCAGGTCCGCGACATCGCAGAGTGCGAGTGCGGCAACCCCCTATCCTTGCAGTTTGTGCAGCTCTCCGACGCGCTGCAATTGGCAGATATATGCCCAGGCTGCCCACATCTATAGCACAGCCTATCACTGCCCTTAGTACACTCATGCGCTTTGTGTCCATATCCCGCACATTTGTAGCACCTCTCCACCATGTCATACTCTTTGACACTGTAGCTACTCCAGTCGATGTAGACCCTTCCCCGTTCAAGCAGCCTTTTTCTACACACCATTGGCAGCTCCAGGATAATGTGTACTCCATCTCTCCCCGCCCTAGTCAGTCTTTTGATCACTCTAACACGATTTTTAAACTCATCCATACTCATAATATCAGTCATACTTTTTTCATACACACTTTCACAGAACTGTTTATCATTCACACTTTCCGGTACGTCAAAGACAATCACTCGCGGGTCAGGAGTTCTCGGCTTTTCGACTCTAAGTCCGACCTCACGGAAATTAGGACATTCAGCTAAGATTCTCCTGTCCCGGTCAGTGGCCGCCTCGATAATCACACCACCACCCCTAGCCGGCATAACCTTTTTGACACACACATCAACTTCCCCACATACACTCTCATTCATTCTCTGTTGGACCTGGGCGGTGGAGAGATCCTCCTCCGCTCCTCTGACAATAAGCGCGTAGCTTTTCTCTACTATTCTCGGTTCTCCTGGGGCTGCCAATGTTCCACCTCTAATCTCCCTTGCATTCTCTCTTAAAATCTTTACACACTCATTCACCTGGTTCACATTCACACTTAACATTTCCCTTTCCCTCAGTCGCCCATTAAGTTCTGCATTTTTAATCTGCAATTCCTGAATGAGACATTCATATCGTGACACCTGTTCAAGTACGCTTTGGCACATATACTTCGTCACCTTGTTGGCCTCGTTCAAGAGAAGCTTTCTGACGTCACGAGTGATAGCCTGAGCCTTCGCGACG
>JAZKLR010000490.1:135000-140000 GCA_037103525.1 Ganaspis brasiliensis
CGGAACCCAAAAGCTTTGGTTTCCCGGAAGCTGCCCGCCGAGTCATCGGAGGAACTTCGGCGGATCGCTAGCTGGCATCGTTTATGGTTAGAACTAGGGCGGTATCTGATCGCCTTCGAACCTCTAACTTTCGTTCTTGATTAATGAAAACATTTTTGGCAAATGCTTTCGCTTCTGTCCGTCTTGCGACGATCCAAGAATTTCACCTCTAACGTCGCAATACGAATGCCCCCATCTGTCCCTATTAATCATTACCTCGGATTTCCGAAAACCAACAAAATAGAACCGAGGTCCTATTCCATTATTCCATGCACAGATTATTCAGGCGAAAGTAGCCTGCTTTAAGCACTCTAATTTGTTCAAAGTAAACGTACCGGCCCACCTCGACACTCAATGAAGAGCACCGCGATGGGATATTAGTTGGACCGCCCCCGAAGGAGCTAAGCCCACCGGTAGGACGTCTCACGAGCATGTCAGTTAAACACCGCGAGCGGCGAACCGACAGCGTGCGACACAGATTCAACTACGAGCTTTTTAACCGCAACAACTTTAATATACGCTATTGGAGCTGGAATTACCGCGGCTGCTGGCACCAGACTTGCCCTCCAATTGATCCTCGTTAAAGGATTTAAAGTGTACTCATTCCGATTACGGGGCCTCGGATGAGTCCCGTATCGTTATTTTTCGTCACTACCTCCCCGTGCCGGGAGTGGGTAATTTGCGCGCCTGCTGCCTTCCTTGGATGTGGTAGCCGTTTCTCAGGCTCCCTCTCCGGAATCGAACCCTGATTCCCCGTTACCCGTTACAACCATGGTAGGCGCAGAACCTACCATCGACAGTTGATAAGGCAGACATTTGAAAGATGCGTCGCCGGTGCGAGACCGTGCGATCAGCACAAAGTTATTCAGAGTCACCAAAGTAAACGGTGGACGAGCAGAGCCCGCCACCGATTGGTTTTGATCTAATAAAAGCGTTCCTTCCATCTCTGGTCGGAACTCTGGTTTGCATGTATTAGCTCTAGAATTACCACAGTTATCCAAGTAAATGTGGGTACGATCTAAGGAACCATAACTGATTTAATGAGCCATTCGCGGTTTCACCTTAATTTGGCATGCACTTAGACATGCATGGCTTAATCTTTGAGACAAGCATATGACTACTGGCAGGATCAACCAGGGAGCTTCGGTCAATATATTATTAAAATAAAAGTATTAATAATATTAATACTCGTCTTTATAATAAATTTTTATATTCAAGACTCGAAGAGCTCTTTTTTTTATTTATTTTTAGACGAGTATATGAGGTCTTGGCACCGTAGAACCAAGGTCTAAACGGTGAGACGCAAGCATATAACAACATCTCTTATTATTTTATTTTATATTTTTGTAAAATATATTTTGTATATAATAAGGGCTTCGTTCAACATTTTACAGAAAGTGCCGCCCCTCACTTTTTTAGCAACTTGTCTGTTTAATAACGTTTCAAACGTTCTCTCTTATTTTTAAAATAAGTTGTGGCGAATAACATTAAAGTTATACCCATCGTTAGACTTTGAAAAGTCGTCTTGGTAGTTGTCAATAGACACTTTTTCGTTAAAATATTTTTTTAACTTTTCGCTCGGAATCGAGTGAGTCAATGCTCAATAAATTGAAAATATAACATCAATTTCATTTAGAAATAATATATATTTCACGCCAAAGGCGCTCGTCACATATGGGCCATTCGGTCTCAGACGCCGACCCGTGACAATGCTGTGCTTACAAGGATCCAAATCTCAAAAAAAGGCGTTCGGCGACTAACGGTGAAATACATGGGTTTCAATGGGAAAAAAGTTGCATTTTCGACCTAAAATTTTAATTTACTTTTTTTAACTTTAAAAATATTTTCCAAATAAAAATTTTTGATTTTTACTTATTTTAGACTAATATTCTATCATCTAATTTATGCGTATTACTTGACTTGTAACTGTGACACTTTAACATATTCTCTATCCAACTGTGACAGTTTAGCAAAGTATTTTTCCAACATTTTCGCCTAATGCATGCGTATCACTTTCGTTTCATGCGTATCACTTTCGCTCCAACTGTGACACTTTAACATGGTATTTTTCCAACTGTGACAGTTTATAAAAATTTTTTCAATACTTCACGCGTATGACTTTCGCTCCAACTGTGACACTTTAACATGGTATTTTTCCAACTGTGACAGTTTATAAAAATTTTTTCAATACTTCACGCGTATGACTTTCGCTCCAACTGTGACACTTTAACATGGTATTTTTCCAACTGTGACAGTTTATAAAAATTTTTTCAATACTTCACGCGTATGACTTTCGCTCCAACTGTGACACTTTAACATGGTATTTTTCCAACTGTGACAGTTTATAAAAATTTTTTCAATACTTCACGCGTATGACTTTCGCTCCAACTGTGACACTTTAACATGGTATTTTTTCAACTGTGACAGTTTATAAAAATTTTTTCAATACTTCACGCGTATGACTTTCGCTCCAACTGTGACACTTTAACATGGTATTTTTCCAACTGTGACAGTTTATAAAAATTTTTTCAATACTTCACGCGTATGACTTTCGCTCCAACTGTGACACTTTAACATGGTATTTTTCCAACTGTGACAGTTTATAAAAATTTTTTCAATACTTCACGCGTATGACTTTCGCTCCAACTGTGACACTTTAACATGGTATTTTTTCAACTGTGACAGTTTATAAAAATTTTTTTCAATACTTCACGCGTATGACTTTAAGTTCAACTGTGACACTTTAACAAATTCTCAGTCCAACTGTGACACTTTCACAAACTTTTTTTCCAACTGTGACAGTTTCTAAAAATTTGTTTCGAGTACTTCATGCGTATCACTTTCGGTCAACTGTGACAGTTTCACAAACTTTTTTTCCAACTGTGACAGTTTACAAAACATTTTTTCCATATTTCACGCGTATGACTTTAGGTTCAACTGTGACACTTTCATAAAGTATTTTTCCAACTGTGACAGTTTATAAAAATTTTTTTCAATACTTCACGCGTATGACTTTCGCTTCAACTGTGACACTTTAACATGGTATTTTTCCAACTGTGACAGTTTATAAAATTTTTTTTTCATATTTCACGCGTATGACTTTAGGTTCAACTGTGACACTTTAACAAATTCTCAGTCCAACTGTGACACTTTCACAAACTTTTTTCCAACTGTGACAGTTTCTAAAAATTTGTTTCGAGTACTTCATGCGTATTACTTTCGGTTCAACTGTGACACTTTAACTTGGTATTTTTCTAACTGTGACAGTTTATAAAAAATTTTTCAATACTTCACGCGTATGACTTTAGGTCCAACTGTGACACTTTCATAAAGAATTTTTCCAACTGTGACAGTTTATAAAAAAAATTTTTCCTACTTCACGCGTATGACTTTAGGTTCAACTGTGACACTTTAACAAATTCTCAGTCCAACTGTGACACTTACAAACTTTTTTTCCAACTGTGACAGTTTCTAAGAATTTGTTTCGAGTACTTCACGCGTATGACTTTAAGTCCAACTGTGACACTTTAACATGAATTTATTCCAACTGTGACAGTTTACAACATTTTTTTTTCATATTTCACGCGTATGACTTTCGGTCAACTGTGACACTTTCATAATGTATTTTTCCAACTGTGACAGTTTATAAAAAATTTTTTCAATACTTCATGCGTATCACTTTCGGTTCAACTGTGACACTTTAACATGGTATTTTTCCAACTGTGACAGTTTACAAAAAATTTTTTTCATATTTCACGCGTATGACTTTCGCTCCAACTGTGACACTTTCATAAAGTATTTTTCCAACTGTGACAGTTTCTAAAATTTTGTTTCGAGTACTTCATGCGTATCACTTTAAATTCAACTGTGACAGTTTCACAAAGATTTTTTCCAACTGTGACAGTTTATAAAAAAAATTTTCCCTACTTCACGCGTATGACTTTAATATCAACTGTGACACTTTACCATGGTATTTTTCAAGTACTTCATGCGTATCACTTTCGGTCAACTGTGACAGTTTACAAAATTTTTTTTTCATACTTCACGCGTATGACTTTAGCTCCAACTGTGACAGTTTACAAAAATTTTTTTTCATATTTCACGCGTATGACTTTAAGTCCAACTGTGACACTTTAACATGAATTTATTCCAACTGTGACAGTTTACAACATTTTTTTTTCATATTTCACGCGTATGACTTTCGGTCAACTGTGACACTTTCATAATGTATTTTTCCAACTGTGACAGTTTATAAAAAATTTTTTCAATACTTCATGCGTATCACTTTCGGTTCAACTGTGACACTTTAACATGGTATTTTTCCAACTGTGACAGTTTACAAAAAATTTTTTTCATATTTCACGCGTATGACTTTCGCTCCAACTGTGACACTTTCATAAAGTATTTTTCCAACTGTGACAGTTTCTAAAATTTTGTTTCGAGTACTTCATGCGTATCACTTTAAATTCAACTGTGACAGTTTCACAAAGATTTTTTCCAACTGTGACAGTTTATAAAAAAAATTTTCCCTACTTCACGCGTATGACTTTAATATCAACTGTGACACTTTACCATGGTATTTTTCAAGTACTTCATGCGTATCACTTTCGGTCAACTGTGACAGTTTACAAAATTTTTTTTTCATACTTCACGCGTATGACTTTAGCTCCAACTGTGACAGTTTACAAAAATTTTTTTTCATATTTCACGCGTATGACTTTAAGTCCAACTGTGACACTTTAACATGAATTTATTCCAACTGTGACAGTTTACAACATTTTTTTTTCATATTTCACGCGTATGACTTTCGGTCAACTGTGACACTTTCATAATGTATTTTTCCAACTGTGACAGTTTATAAAAAATTTTTTCAATACTTCATGCGTATCACTTTCGGTTCAACTGTGACACTTTAACATGGTATTTTTCCAACTGTGACAGTTTACAAAAAATTTTTTTCA
>JAZKLR010000491.1:600000-850955 GCA_037103525.1 Ganaspis brasiliensis
TTAAAGTAATTTACTTCAATAATTATAAAAAAAATTATGTGTGGGGGGGGGGTAATTCCTAAAGTGAAGTCACACAAGGGGGGTTATGGCATTATGTGACGATCTGTGATGTGAAGGGGGGGAGGTGGAAATAATCGTAAAAATCGTGTGACGTAGTTTATGAACAGCCCCATGAAATAATTTTTCGTTCACGGGTGCATGTCGGACATCTCTATTTTGCAAGTATTTATAAAGAAAAACATCATTCGATACACTAGTCCGCGTGAGCGTTTTGCTCATTGGCTCACTTGGCCTCTTGTATCGAATTATACTATTACTGAATATTTATCAAGTTATGACAATTCAAACATCAGCTGTTTGTACAAACTACCATACGCGCTCGACTTTTGTTTTCGCTCTCCTGAAAAATTATCGTTTTGCTTCTTAGGTACCTTTCTTCGGGGCGCGTCACATTTGTTGAATACATTAGTTTTTCGGAACATTTACACTTATTGGACCAAATTCTCTTGCACCTGTTACCAAAATAAATAACACTTATACTGACATAGACTGCATTTATTTCATTGTACTTACTTTATTGTTACGCAAAACCTAGCCAATTTTTTATTATTTTTAGAGATATTATGTCAAATTGCAAAAACCTAACTAAATTTTTATTTTAAAGAAAGAAAAAATGTAAAGAAATCGAGAGTGTAAAAAAATCAAGTACACTAGAACTCCTATCGAGCGGACTTCTATCGAGCGGAAACAGTAGACAATACACGGGACGAGGGGAGAAGGAAGAAGTTGAGCTCCATTCATTTAACACGTCAAGGTGACCTTCCATATCGAGCGAACACTCACCCGAGCTGTCCGCTCGATAGGAGTTCTAGTGTAGTGTCAATAATTCTATTTTAATCTTGTATGTACGCAATCGGGTCATATGCCTTCCCTCGTCAACGCTCGTCTTATGCATATGAACATGTGTGTAAGACAAGCGTAGACGATGCAATGCATCAATGGCCCCGACTGTACTTGAATGTCTAATAGTAGAATAATATACCAAATAAATTGCATAAAATTACCAGTTGATGCGATGTGTTTAACTAAGGTGTGTCCTTGATCAGCAGCTAATAAAGTAGCAGGAAACATGATTGCATGGAACGGAACATTATCTTTTGCCATAAATTGATAGAGATGAACCTTTATATCCTCACTAGGTTTCCACCACTTTTCATAAAGCTTAGTAAATCGTTTTGTAATACTTATGTAACCCAAAGGGGCATCAAACCATACATAAAAAACTTTATCCCGATATCCTTCCAAAGGAACTGGAATTCCCCATTTTAAATCTCTAGTAATACATCTTGGCTTCAAACCATCTCGAAGCCATGGTTTTGTCACTACTTTTGCTACTGAAGACCACTCACTTTCCGCACTCTTGACCCACTCTTTTAATTTATCTTCTATCTAGAAAAGTGCAATGAAATTGTGTATTTAACATTATTTAAATGCTTTCCATTTAGAGTTTATATACGTCGTAAAGAAATAGAAAAATCCGTCATTTAGCTTAATTCTTAGACATTAAGATAAACTTTAGCAACTACCTGAATGACACGTGAAAGACACATAAGTTTCTATTTGCCTGGATTTTATTAGTCAATTAGCTTAATGCCTAGATATTTATGAAATTGAATAAAGAGCGCCCAGCAAAAAGAAAAATAGTACTTTATGCTTGTCTGAATAAAAGTAAATTAAAGAAAACATGAAAATTGTCCCTTTTCCACAAAAAATGTGTGTACGTGTATACGTGATGCGCTAACTTTTTATTGCATATTTTATGAAAAAAGTATAAAAAACTGAAAAACCAGGATTTGGTGGGTTCTTTTGTGTATTCTTTGAAATTAAGTTTTTTCAAAAATTTGTTTTGTAGTTAGTAAAAAAAGCTAGTGTTTCGTTTTGAAACAGTTTTTTTTTTTTGTTTTGTTATAAAAGACGAGAAATAAGCATTAAATTTAAATTTTACACGCGGTGTCATAAAAACCTCAAAAAAGTAACATTAACCCTCTGCCTACTCAAATGACCGTTATCGTCTAAAATTGTCTATTTGGACGCCTGCAAACATCAACGTAAACAAATGGCTGCCTTTATGTCCTTGTTACTTAATATACTATTCTCGTCGGCTAACTGATAGGACACCTTTAGAAGGATGTCCACAACATAACTGAATAGTTAAATTTTTTATTTTTTTAAATTCTGAATTTTAATCAAGCATAGAGTGGAAAAAGATCGGGTTTGTGCACAAAATAGCCCCGCTTGACGGTACGTATATTTTCAAACAGACAAAATAATACTTTTTTAAATATCGCATTAGTTGGAGCGTTCCCAATAATACCCACATTTACCCTGTAGAAGTATCAAAACCATTTCTTTAAAGTGACTAATAAAAAACAATTATTCCTTTTTCTCTAGAACATGAAGAACACCATTTGTTATTAACATTTTATAAATAAATAATACAAAAAACTATTAAAAATGAAATTTTTAAAAAATAAAAATTATTTTGAAAAAGTGCATTTTATGACGAAGAAAACCCATTTTTTTATTTTCAAATTGGTCAACTAGATCTCGAGAAAAAATTTGTTTTATATAAGACTACTAAAAAATTAAATTGTTAATAACATTTAGAAAAAAAATTTTTTTGACCTACAAATTTTAGGCTTTTTTTCGACCCTATGAGGAGTAAAAAAAATCATATTTGGTATAAAATAAAAAAATTTTTGTCCAGGTGATCCGTTTGAGAAATTCTGACCCAATTTTTCCCCACCAGTGTGTCAAACTCGTGGGTAGCCAGCCTCCCCACCTTCACTACTCTGGGTACTACTACTGATTAGTTGCTCCTGTCCGTGAGTTGTTCCACTACATAGATCTGCCTGTCTCTATGAGTTATAATCAGTAGTAATTAGTAATAGTCAGTAGTAATCAGTATTAATCAGTAGTAGTGCGCAAAGTAGTTATGGTGGGGGGGGGGGGGGGCTACCCACGAGTTTGACACACTGTTCC
This sequence comes from Ganaspis brasiliensis, assembly GCA_037103525.1. Classification (NCBI taxonomy): domain Eukaryota; kingdom Metazoa; phylum Arthropoda; class Insecta; order Hymenoptera; family Figitidae; genus Ganaspis; species Ganaspis brasiliensis. The sequence continues at coordinate 603,043 of JAZKLR010000491.1, forward strand.
CCACTTTCTCGAAATTTTTGAGACTCCGAGACCGAGAAAAGACTTTAATTTCTAAATTTCACGAGACCGAAAGGAGACTCCTTAAAATCTCGTCTCGTGAGCAGCCCTACTAGGGAGTGAAATCATGACCCTTATGGAAAACTATGACATGAAAATAATGACAAAAATGCGTGACATTACTTTCGTGTCATTCGCGTGTCATTATTTCGTGACCACACGAGAAAAATGACATGGCAAATAATGCAACAAATTTTTTTTTATTATTATTAATTTTATAATGATTTTATATAAACATACATTGTGTACCATTTTGGGGATGACAAAAATTTACTGTGCAGCCGTAAGTACTGTAGAATACGTAGAATGCGACTGCGAATCCTGGCATTTTAATGCATGCTTTGCCATGTCATTTTTTCTCGTGTCATTTTTCTTGTATGGTCGCGAAATAATGACACGCATCCGTGTCATTATATACATGTCACATTTTTCCGTAAGGGGAAGTGATTTGCACGAATCTCAACGTTTTACACTCACTTCACAGTCAACCGTCACAACTGCGCACGGCTCCAGGCATGCTCTACACAGTCAATGTTTTCAGTGAGTGTCATACGTGTTTTGCATCAAATCGAAAATCTGAAATATAGGTTTGCTTCGCGCTTCGCATAAACTTACTATAAGTCGTGCATTCGTGATAAAAAATATCTTGCATAACATGGGGAAGAATGGCCGATTTACTGTCGGCCGTAGTTTTTAGCACGAGTCGAGCACGGAGATGACTCACACATCTCTGTGTTTGACTGGTGCTAAAACCATCTGCGCTCTCCTTAAATCGACCGTTTTTCCCGATGTAATGCAATATACTATTACCGCCCACTACCGTCAATCAGTCGGAAAAGACACACTTTCAGCCCGCTATAGAAATACGGAATGTTACGTTTATCGTGCATGTAGGACAAGATAGTATATTAAGCTAAAAGGTTTGAAGTCTCAGTCGAGGAGCTAAGAACAACAAATTTCAACTCGTGTGGCTTACGATGTTTATCCATTTCTAATCTACGAACAAGACGCATGTTAGACCGAGAGGAGCTCATTTCTTCTGAGTGGGCTAAAATGAGTTTCTTGTTGGCCCTAGAGTCAACATGAAATTATTTTTGACCGCTAAAAAAAATGATCTCCGTTCGAACCAACTTCGAGGCATTACATAGCGTCGTGTTCGTGCATGTGGGATGAAAAATATATTGTTTTCTTTTGTTCATTTCAAGTTTTACTCCGTTTAACATCTACATACAGGTTGAGCTTGTTAGTCTTGTTTATTGTGCAATCAGACAACTACACACTGTATTATTTTGTCCTGCCTGCACGGAAAGTAAGTCATTTCGGGTACTTAACGCAGACGCAGAGTAATTAATTTCGCGCCCGAGGGTAGGATAAGCGGTCACAAAATATGAGGCGCATGAATATTCCCTAAATCTCATTTAGCCTAAATCCCATTAAGCCTAAAATCAAAAAGCCTAAAATGCATTCAGCCAAAATTCCATTTAACCTAAATTGCATTTAACCTAAATTTCATTTAACCTAAATCGCGTTTAACCTAAATTCCATTAAACCTAAATTTCATTTTACCTAAATCCCATTCAATCTAAATTCCATTTAACCTAAATCTCATTTTACCGAAATTCCATTTACACCTAAATTCCATTTAACCTAAATCCCATTTAACCTAAATCACATTTAACCTAAATTCCATTTAACCTAAATCTCATTTAACCTAAATTCCATTTAACATAAATTCCATTTAACCTAAATCCAATTTAACCTAAATCCCATTTAACCTAAAACGCATTTAGTATAAATTCCATTTAACCTAAAATGCATTCAGCCTAAATCTCACTTCACCTAAATCCCATTTAACCTAAATCTCATTTAACATAAATTCCACTTAACCAAAATCCCATTTAACCTACATTCCACTTAATCTAAATCCCATTTAACCTAAAACGCATTTAGTCTAAATTCCATTTAACCTATAATGCATTCAGCCTAAATCCCATTTAACATAAATTCCGTTTAACCTAATTCTCATTTAACCTAAATTCCACTTAACCTAAATCCCATTTAACCTAAAACGCATTTATTCTAAATTCCATTTAACCCAAATTGCATTCAGCCTAAATCTCACTTCACCTAAATCCCGTTAAACCTAAATCTCATTTAACATAAATTCCACTTAACCAAAATCCCATTTAACCTACATTCCACTTAATCTAATCCCATTTAACCTAAAACGCATTTAGTCTAAATTCCATTTAACCTAAAATGCATTCAGCCTAAATCCCATTTAACATAAATTCCGTTTAACCTAAATCTCATTTAACCTAAATTCCACTTAACCTAAATCCCATTTAACCTAAAACGCATTTATTCTAAATTCCATTTAACCTAAAATGCATTCAGCCTAAATCTCACTTCACCTAAATCCCGTTTAACCTAAATCTCATTTAACATAAATTCCACTTAACCAAAATCCCATTTAACCTACATTCCACTTAATCTAAATCCCATTTAACCTAAAACGCATTTAGTCTAAATTCCATTTGACCTAAATCTCACTTCACCTAAATCCCATTTAACCTAAATCTCATTTAACCTTAATTCCATTTAACCTAAATCCCATTTAACCTAAAATGCATTTAGTCTAAATTCCATTTAACCTAAATTCCATTTAACCTAAATTCCATTTAACCTAAAACGCATTGAGCCTAAATCTCACTTCACCTAAATCCCATTTAACCTAAAACTTTTTTAATTTAAGGATAAATATAGTTGAATCAAGTAAAGTTTTAGGTTAAATGGGATTTAGATGAAGTGAGATTTAGGCTCAATGCGTTTTAGGTTAAATGGGATTTAGATTAAGTGGAATTTAGGTTAAATGAGATTTAGGTTAAATGGGATTTAGGTGAAGTGAGATTTAGGCTGAATGCGTTTCAGGTTAAATGGAATTTGGGTTAAATGGGATTTAGGTTAAATGGAATTTAGGTTAAATGGGATTTAGGTTAAATGGAATTTAGGTTATATGGGATTTAGGTTAAGTGGAATTTAGGTTAAAAGAGATTTAGGTTAAATGGGATTTAGGTGAAGTGAGATTTAGGCTGAATGCGTTTTAGGTTAAATGGAATTTGGGTTAAAAGGGATTTAGGTTAAATGGAATTTGGGTTAAATGGGATTTAGGTTAAATGGAATTTAGGTTAAATGGGATTTAGGTTAAATGGAATTTAGGTTAAATGGAATTTTGGCTGAATGCATTTTAGGCTTTTTGATTTTAGGCTCAATGGGATTTAGGCTAAATGAGATTTAGTGAATATTCATGCGCCTCCAAAATATATTTTCGCCCGCTTACAACCAAAATTAAGATAATGCATGTAGATCAATTTTTACTTTTTTAAGGTATTTACTGCTTATACCCACAATGTCATACTTTACATGCAGATAGGAAAAAAACGTTGTTCGCACCACGAGCGCAAAGATTATTAGAGTTCAGTTGGTATTCGGAAATTAACTTCGGCGATCCTTTCCTCTCCTAGGCTTCTCCTCGGGTGACAGGGTATTTATTCGATAGAACTTTACTGCTTTTGTGTTTGTTTAATAGAACACTAGTGCGCATGCATTTTTCCATAAAATCACTAGAGCGCATCTATTTGTTTAATAAAACACCAGTGCACGTGTAATTGTCCTTTAGAAAATGAGAGCCCAGTTCAGCCTGATTTGAATGTCCAATATTTAACATTTGAGTCGCCCAGTTTAAAAGTCGAATATTTGACACTCGAGTCGGCTCAGTTCAATTGTCGAATTTCAATATTTAACATATCGAATGTTTGATATTCAAGTTACGGCTCTTCAAAACCAAAAACAAATTTGACTCGATTTTAACTTTGCACAACTCTACTAAGAATTAAGCTAAATGATTGATTTTTGCATATGCCTGTGACACAAATATTTTTTAAATTGAAATTGTACCTTTGGTAGATCGAGAAAAAATTGCGTTGACGGCTTGATAATTGGTTTGTTACTGCAAACTTTACACCGTGGATTAATTAATTCAGTTGCATTAACAAGATGTCCACATCCATCACATTGATCACCACGAGCATCTTCATATTTGCAATCAGGGCAAATTCCTTCTACAAATCTATCTGCCAAAAATCTATTACAGTTTTCGCACAATAATTGATTCACAGATTCACTAAAAACGTAGCCCTGGGATTTTATTCTTAAAAACATTTCTTGAACAATTCTAAAAAAGATAAGCAAAGTTATTTTAAAATTTTCTAAGAAAAAGGTAATGTAAAAAATTTTTCTCTTACTCAGTCTGTTCCGCGGTGGTTGTTCTTCCAAAATAATCAAAACCAATATTAAACCAACGGTATACGTCATTATGGATGCTAAAATATTTGTCACAAACTAGTTGTGGTGAAGTTTTTTCTTCGAGTGCTTTTGCCTCTGTTGCAGTTCCATACTCATCTGTCCCACTAAAATAATTAATTAATAAAATAACTTATTATGTACCGTCAAGTGGGGCTATTTTGTGCACAAAACCGCTCTTTTTTCACTCTATGTTTTATTAAAATTCAGAATCTGAAAAAATAAAGAATTTATCTATTCAGTTATGTTGTAGACATCCTTCTAAAGGTGTCTTATGAGTTAGCCGACAAGAAAAAATTTTTTGTCTGAGTTATAGAAACTCAAAGTTGTGCACAAAATAAACCCCATGGTGGGGCTATTTTGTGCTTAAAATTTTGGTTATTTATAAAGTTGTGTAAAAAAATTTTTTAACACTTTTGCTACATGAACTATTATTTCTAGATATTCCAGAGTACAATAAAGGAAAAAAAAGCCAGAAATATTTTTATTCTAGGAATTGTTTAACTAACTTGAATGTAAAACTAAAAAATTTCACAAAAATGTAGATTTACAAAAAAAGTTATTTCTTTAAGAAAATTTTACTTAAAATAACTTCTATTACACTTTTTGAGTTATTTTAAGAGAAAAAGTTTCAAAACTAACTTGAAAAGCATGTAATTATCAATGTTACTTTTTTTTTTAAGGGACCATGTGTAAAACTGAGATTTTATGCTTATTTCTTGTCTTTCATAACAAAACTAAGACAAAAATGTTTCAAAACGAAATTCTAAAGTAATTTTTACTAACTACAAAACAAATTATTGAAAAACTTGATTTTAAAGAATGCACAAAATAACCCACCAAATCCTGGTTTTTCAGTTTTTACACTTTTTTCTTAAAATATGCAATAAAAAGTTAGCGCATCACGTATAGATCATCACAACTAAATGGTCAACAAGTATTATTAATACCTTTAGAAACACTTTTAAACTTCCGAAGATCTGAACAGAATTTTGGGAACTTTGAAATTTTTCTGCTTGATTTTCACGATTTTAGGACTTTTTTTTCTGATTTCTGATAAAGAATGAAGTAAATTCATTTAGTACTCTCTGTAGTCTAGATATCAGAAAATATTTATACCAAGTAGCAAACATAAGCAAAGATATAATAAAGATTTTATTCATTAAAAATCTCACGTGCACAAAATAGCCCCAAGGCGCACAAAATAGCCCCACTTGACGGTACACTAAAAGTTTTAGGTATTTAGGCACTATCCACATTGCAGTAAACGGTTTCAATTTTTTAAATGTATGGAAAATGAAAGCTGGAAGAAATGAGTTTTGTCAAGGTATTCGTCACGTAGCTGGGTACGTACATATTGATACTATTACATATTAAACTCTATTTTACAAAAAAAAAAAAAAAATGCAATAATTTTTTTGTATTTCTATTATTAAGTGTTCCTTAGTATCTCCTCGAAAAAATAAAATTAGTTTACATTATATTGATTGATTTCAATAGAAAATTTAGTAGCATTTAATTTGCATTACTTTGTTTAACACTCTCGCTCGTGAGGTATTTTAAAAAATGTTGCAATTTAAACAAATGACTTATTTTAATAAGAAATAGGTTTTATATAATCTCACCATTGTTTTTAAAAAAGTTAATGTATTTTAAAAATACGGATACTTGTTTAAAAAAAAAAAAATTTTAAGTATTTTTTCTTTAAAAAACAAATATCTAAATATGAAAAACAGTCAATTTTTTGGAAAATTAAACATGATGAAGCTGCATGAAACCTTTTTCCTAATAAAATAAGCCATTATCAATTAAAAGTACAAATTTGTTTAGCAAACTTCACTGGAGAGAAAGAGAGAGAGAGACCAAACTTCACGGCTGTTCACGGTTTCGCCGCCCTCCGGGGGCATTTCTAAGTCTGTCGACCTACTCCCACCTAGAAATGCCCCCGGAGGCCCTTTTTTACGATAACCACCTCTCCCTAGTTTCGAATTCTTAGTTTTTGGTGTGATAAAAAATGTTATATGACACTTGGACCCTTTCGGCACTTAATTTCTCGTGTATCGTACAACTCGCCAAAGCCACATCAGAGCCTCGGCTACTTTTCGGTGGAGACTCGGCTTTATACCTTCACTTCACCTCGGCTACGTTCGATGAAGCCTCGTCACCACCTCTACTTCGCCTCAGCTGCGATTGGACTTAGGCTCGTATTACGATATTATTCGCAGTGATTGGAAGTTGTATTTTGAAAATTTTTATTTTAGTAAGTTATATTTGTTTATAAAAGTGTACTAAAAATATATAAAAAATAATGATTACATCTTCCGAAATTATATTTAAAAATACCAAAAAAATGTTTATGTGTAGAAAACAAGTGAAAAATGACAAAAATAACTAAAATTTAGAAAAAAATTAATAGAGAATGAGAAATATATTCAAAACTGGAGTTAAAAATAAAAAATTTAATACATTAATATTGAAAAATTGTATAAAATATTTGAAAAATTAACGATATAATTAAAATATGAAGAAACTAATTGAATAAGGACATAAATAATTGAAAACTGATCTTTACAAGTTAATAAATTCATGACAATAATAAAAAGATTGAAAAAAATAATTCCAAAATATCAAAAATATTTTAATATTGACAAAAATAGGTAGTTAAAATTTGAAAAAATAATTGAGAAATGACAAAAATAATAATTAATAACTTTAAAAAAATTAAACATTTGAAGAAAATACCTGAAAACTTGACTAAACAATTGAAATACATTTGCTTTATCACTATCCGTGACTACAAGAGAGTAACGCAAAAAACATACATAATTAAGATAACTTTCCGTTCATAGCCTATCCGATAAAATATTTACAACTAAGTTAACAAAAGTTTTCAATACTCTGCGATTATCAGACTCCATGATTTCGAGGCAATTTTCAGTCGAAGACAGATCGTTGCCAACCTGATTGCTAATACCAACAAATAAATGTCTACAGGCTGGACAAGTAGTAAAAATATGATGCAAAGATTCAGAATCCAAATTACAAGAAGCACAAACTGTATCCAGGTGAAAAATAAACCTTTTATGTTTGAAGACAATCCTGCACACGTGTTTATTAATAAGTCTAACCTGTGCCAATACCTTTTTAAAAAACATTGGCATATGTAAAAGCAAGTAACGCTGTGTGCCAGATTGTAAAGACAAATAAGGGTATATTTGTAAACTCTTAGAGAGAGAGAACGGCGTTCTTCATCTCTATTTCTGAGGAATTGTTTAAAGTTAGCAAGAAGATATTCGCTGTCAAGTGAAAAGGATTCCGGGTTTATATTATTCCAAATATCCAATAAACCGCAGGGCTCAAAAAAATTTAATTTTAACTGATTAAATCAATTAGATTTATTATTCGGGTCTCTCCTTGCCAATTTCAATAGTTTCCGAAAACATATCTTGGGGTACCGAGAATCATCCATTTCAAAAATTTTATTAACCCAAGATATTGTATACTTAAAAACTGTATATGCAAGGTGGTTAACCCCTGTTTCTAATCTGACTGCAAAGTTTGGAGTACAAGTCGGCAGAGAAAGCAATCCCTTAAGGAAAGAAAGTTGCACCCTCTCGATCTGTTCCAGATGATTCAGACTCCAAACCTGGCAACCATAGCCCAATATACTCACTACTAGACTCTGAAACAACCTCATGCAAGAATCCCAGGATTCCATCCTGACAGCGAATATTATTTTAAGAATTGAACCAACGGCAGTGTTTGCAGCGCTAATTGCCTTTTTTGTGGTCGGAAAAAAGAACCAAATCTATGAAAAACAACGCCTAAATAGACATATTCATTAATCACCTCGATACAGTCATCTCCGAATCTAAAAGATTTAAATTTATTTGCGGAAGAATTAGGAGAATTAGTGAAGATTACAATCTTTGTCTTGCTGGTATTAACAATCAAGCTATTCTTTATACAGTATAAGTGCAGAGCTTTAAGCTTCCTAACCAACTCAACAGGCATGTCTGCGAGATAAACATAATCGTCTGCATAGCCGAGCATTAGAATTTCTAAGGCTTTATCCATCGCAAGTCCTCTGTATCCTGGATTTACAAAAAACTCCTCCATATCGGCAATAAACAAGAGGAACAAAAACGGACTTAAAACCTCACCCTGAAGTACCCCCTGGGTAACTCTTACACTATCGGTAAAACCGCCTCTAGATTTTATACATGTTTCTGCAACAGAGTAAAAGCTAACCAAAATATTAATAAACTTCGAACTGAGGCCCAGAGAGTACAATTTATTCCAAAGTAATTGATGAGAAATATATGGGAAAGCCCCTTTAAAATCTATAAAAGCAGCATATACTACTGATCTCGGAGTACTGAGGCGAATCTGTATAATAGCCGAAAGACAGTATAGGTTATCCAAGCAGCTTCTGCCACTTCTGAAACCAGCCTGTGACTCAGGTATCAGATCATGTGCTGCAGACCAGAGACGAAGTCTGTTACTTAAAATCTGAGTGAATATTTTGGCAATACAATTTACCAGGGTGATAGGTCTATAATTATCTGGAGACTTCGGATCACCCTTTTTAAAAAGCATCGATGTAGTCAACTGACCCCAATCCTTGGGTACTTTTTCTGTGTCTAAAATTTTATTAAAAAAATAATTTAAATATAAAATCCAGTTTTGAGGTAAATTTTTGAAAAAATTATAATTAATCCCATCAAGACCCGGGGCTTTCCCATTTTTACAAGTAGATAAACATTTGATAAGCTCATTAGTTGTAATTTCATCGTCTAGTAGAGGCACTGAGCGCTTTAAAAATTTTATTTCCAAGGAATTGGGGGAAAAGGGGTAACATTGTTCCAAAAACTGAAACCAGGTATCATCGTCAATACATGATTGAGAAAAATTTTTTGAACGGCAGGCGCCGATGGCTTTCCAAAATTGAGAAGAACTTTTACAATTATTAACAGCCGCGATTCTAGATAAATAATAATTTTTTTCCTTTAATTTTAAAATCTTACTAAAATTATTTTTTTCACTATAATAAAGCTCTTTAGATAAGTCAGAAAAGTTATTCTTCTTGCAAAACCTCAGCGCCTCTGAGACACGTTTCCTGGCTTGCTTACACTCAAAATCCACCCATGGTTTACGACCCACACTGATACCAGTGTGGGAGTATTTACACATGCCTGTCAACAGGGCAACATCCCTGATCGTAGATGTAATGTTCACATTAAGATCATCAATTTCTTCCGATACGAGCCCCACCTCCCCTCTCCAGGACATACAAGAAAAAAACAACTCAGCATTATTAGGTTCAAACTGTAACTTCATAGGATGTCTAGTTGGAGAGTTGAATTGCAAATAAGTTGTGCTTATAAAAACAGGAAAATGATCGGATGAAGTTGTGATTTGCAAGACTTGCAGGTCCCGAACAAGAGAGAGGGCCTCCGACGAACACCATATTAAATCAATTACACTAGCTCCAAGTGGGGACAAAAATGTAAAACTAGCTGGAGAATCACTTATGGTGCGGCCATTCAAAAAAACAAATTCATGAGCCTCAAAATTACTAGTAATAATTTTACCCTTTGAGTTTACAGTTTTGTCCAGAGAAAGCCTTTCAGCAGTCAAAAAATGCATAAAATTGAAAAACTCAGGACTCAGCTGATTTAGATTTGCTACCCTACAATTAAAATCCCCCCCAATAAAAATCGGTACAATACAAAATTTAACAATCAAATTATCAATATTAAAGTTAAGATTATCTAAAATGACATCTAGGTCCTCCCCTACTGAAAAATCCTATATAGGATCCTACATAGGATCCTATATAGAATCCATATGGATTCCTATGAGAATCCACGTAGGATCCTATATAGGATCCTATATAGGTATTGTCCTATAGGAATCCACGTGGATTCTCATAGGAATCTATGTGGATTCCTATAGGTCGCCTATAGGACAAGTCCTATATAGGATCCTATGTGGACTCTCCTATAGGAATACATGTAGGATCTCATATAGGATCCTGCATAGGCGTCCCAAAAAATTTTTGTACACCCTCCTACATATGATCCTACGTAGGTTCCCATATAGGATCCTATATGGGAACCCATATAAGATCCTACATGGGTACCCCCAAAAAAATTTTTTGTACCCCTTCCTCATGCGCAGTCGTCTTTTACGTATTCTACAATACTTACGCCTGCGCAGTAAATATTTTTCGTCCTTATAATGGTGCTTAATGTATATTTGAATAAAGTTGCTAAAAAAAACAATTAATTCTGTGTACATAATTTTTTTTGGGCGCCCATAAAAGATCCTATATAGGATCCTATATGGGAACCTACGTAGGATCCTATGTAGGGGGGTTTACAAAAAATTTTTTGGGACGCCTATGTAGGATCCTATATGAGATCCTACATGTATTCCTATAGGAGAGTCCACATAGGATCCTATATAGGACGTGTCCTATAGGCGACCTATAGGAATCCATATAGATTCCTATGAGAATCCACATGGATTCCTATAGGACAATACCTATATAGGATCCTATATAGGATCCTACGTGGATTCTCATAGGAATCCATATGGATTCTATATAGGATCCTATGTAGGATCCTATATAGGATTTTTCAGTAGGGTCCTTCGGATTAATATAAACTAAACCTAAAATCCATTCCCGCAAACACGAAGACAATTTTATTTTAATAAATATTTGGTTGAAAGAAACTGATATTACCGTAACATTATATACATCCGCATTAAACGCAATTACCAGACCACCTTTGGCTCTTCCTTGGCAGTAGGACCTTCTTGCAGGAGAAACTATATATTTGAAAGAGATACTATTGAAGAGATGAATGTTCTCTGACTCCAACCATGTTTCACATAGGCAGATAATGTCCCGAGAGTCAATGAAACTACTGATGTCACCCAGGTTTTTAATTCCGTGGACATTCCAAAAAATAAATCTGCCCCCTGTAGACTCCGAGATACGTGAAGAACCGCCACCATGATGACTTCCTCTCGATGACAGAACAGGAACTGGTTGCTACTGGATATCGGTCAAATCTAGTCTTTTAGATGTAAGGTGACCTTTAGCAGTCAGAGATTTCTGTGATTGCTTTGGAGTATCCAAGGACACAAAATTGTCCAACGATTCTTTAACCTTATCATTGATTTTACCGGGAGTTTCGGTCTTTTTAGGGCGTCCTCTGGATTTGATGCCCTTAATAGTGGAGAGCTGACCAACAATAGTTTCGGCATTTTGTAAAGTAAGATGAGACTGTGGGGGATTTATGTTAGTTTGTTGTGAAGAAACAGACCCAGCTGGCGAAGTTGACAGTTTAACGGCGTTCGTTAAGGTTGTGCGATCATCAATAATAATTTCATTTCCCTTCAACTTAGCTTTAACTCCAGTCAACTGTAGATCACGTAGTTTATTAACCAGTAAACGTCGCTGCTCTCTTTCTGCTTTTGAGCGATCATTAGAGATGCTTAAATTGTTGGCCTTAAATTCTGGCAGTTTAGAGAAAATCATTCTCACCCATCTGACAGCAATAGAATAGAATAGAATAGAATTTATTTCCTTTAACATTACATAAATTTGTTTCATGTCGAGTACATAGCCATTCTCCTTTTTACCTCATTGTTATAAATAATTTAATTTATAAATAACTAAATGTAATAAACAATAATATTTGATTAAGCTTCTAATACATTGCTAATCTGTCCAAACATTTCACACATATTCTTAGTTGGTTTCTGATTTAATTTATTTATAATTCTTCTTCTCCACTCTTCTTCACTGTAGATCTGACAGCAATAAATTTAACAATAACTGGGCGGTTGCCTTTAATTTTTCCTACACGAAAAACATCCGCAATAGCTAACTCATGGATTTGTAGACCAACTTTAGGAAAAAATCTCACAAATTACCTGGAACAAATTATCATTGATCTCATTCGAATCCTCCAGTTTAAACATAATAATATTCTTCGCTCTTTGAGTTATGTTAAATAAATTAACATTATTTTCCAAAAGACTGATTTTCTTGTCATGTTCAATATATTTGTTGTCAATGGATTGTAATCTGGTGTTGTGGTCAGCAAATTTATCTTTCAAATTAGAGATAGAAGAATTTAAAGTTTCAATTGATTTAAATAGCTTTTCCCATCTCTCTTCATCTGACAGAGGCATTGTAAATAAAGACAAATTTCAAAACAAAAGTAACTGCCACAGACACTGCCACAAGAGCACTTATATATCCAAATTAATAAGAGAAAATTAAAATCTCAGCTATTTCCACTGAACAATCAGCAAATAAAAGTATAAAAAAAGAAACTAGTTCAAGCTTCACTTCGTAAATATTGTTAATTTTGAAGGTAAAATCCAAACACGGTCAATTTTTCCACAAACACGCACAAAGGTATATCTCACGAGAAATCGAGTAGATAAAAGACAATCACAGATAAAAAGTCTGATCGATACAACATGTATGCAAAAAGTCGGGTAAACCACCACTTGTTCGATATCTCACCACTGCACAACACCACTGAAAGGTCGGCAATGCAAACAAGAAGCAACTAAATTAATAACAAAGATACAATTGAGAATCGGGGAGCTAAAATAAGTACGTCTTCACTCAACGAAGGCTCGAGCGAAACTCTAAACAATTGAAATATTGAAATAAATAATTCAAAAATGGTGTAAAAATAAAAAAAATTTAGACAATAATTGTAAAGTTAAAAAAAATATTCTAAGTTTGAGGAGAATAATTGAAATTTGAAGAAATTAATTGAAGTTTGAAGACAATAATTGAAATTTGAAGAGAATAATTCAAATATGAAAAAAAAATTAAAGTTTGAAGAAAATAATTGAAAAAGGTGTAAAAAAAATTAACAAATTCGTGACAATAAAAAAAATAATGATGAAAATAATTAAAAACAGGTGTAAGAAATTTAAAAATTCATGACACAATAAAAAAAATGAATAAAATAATTGTAATTTGTAAAAAATAATTATAAAATGGCAAAAATAATAAAAATTATAAAAAAAATAATTGGAAAATGAGAAAAATAATTGGCAAATGACAAAAGTAATTGAAATTTGAAGAAAATAATTGAAAAATAACGAAAGTTAATTGCACTTGCGTGTAGAAAATTTGGATATTCCTGACAATAATTTAAAGATTAAAGAACACAATTGAAATTTAAAAAAAAATTGAAAAATCAAGAAGATAATTGAACAAAAACAAAATTAATTGTAATTTGAAAAAAATAATTGATAGCTGGTGCATAAAATTAAAAATTTAAGGACTACTTGAAAAATGACTAAACAATATAAATTTTAAGAAACTGATTGAATAATGGCATAAATAATTGAATGCTGGTGTATAAATAAAAAATTTATAAAGAATAATTGAAGTTTGAAGAAAATAAAATAAATAAACTCGTGACAATAATAAAAGTAATAAAGAAAATGATTGAAATTTGTAGAAAATAATTGAAAACTAATATAATCAATTAAAAATTTTATGGTAGTAAAAAACATTGAATTTATTTATTTATTTACGGGCAAAAGTACGTTTATATTATTCAAACATTATTTGAGACTCATTTTACAAGTCCTACATTATATGTGCATTAAAAATGTTAAGACGAAATAATTACATTTATTTAATTATACGTTTCATTTTGTCAAAGTATAATATATTTAGAATAATAAAAATAAAAATTTTAAGTCTAACATTACTTTTTATTTAAATTAATAATTTTAAAGCTCTAATGAAGAATAATTAATTGTAATTTTTGTTAAAAATAAAAGTTTAAAAACAAATTTTTTTTTGAATTCATTGCTTCCATAAATAGTTTTCATTCATATTAATATCTACAATTTTTTTTTATTAAAAAAATCTTATAAACGGTAAAACAGATATGTAAACCTGTAATAAATATTATAATTAAACTTTCACTGTACATTTGAACTATTATTAAAAGAAAAGAAATATTTCGATTTTCGAGAAAGGTGGATTTAATTCACTTTTTTTTAAAAGAACCGCTCTAACTCTGACAGAGGTGCCATCTAAACTAGCTAAGGAGAACTACTCCTTATAAGACCCAGTCCTTTCAACAGAAGATACGGGGCTATGGCTGCGATTGGACTTAGGCTCGTATTACGATACATATTCGTACTATAAAGTGCCATTTAGGGTCCTTGTATCATAAATAACTATTTTACTATCTCTTTTGTTGCTATCGTCACACCGAACATTCTTTTATTGGTTTGTTTTTATACGTCATTTTAGAAATGCCAATTTTGTTGTTCATACATTTTACATTCTTTTTTACACTTTACATTTTTATTATTTAACATTTTAAACTTATTATATTTATTTTTTTAAATTTTTATAAATATTCTTTTATATGAATTTCACTTGTTTGTAATTAAATTGAATTTTAAAATAAATTCAACGTTTATACGGGACGCATAAATTTATACCGATTGACATTTGATCGACTGGACATTTGGACGAAGGGCATTTGGACGAATTGACATTTGGACGAAATGACATTTGGACGAATCGACATTTGGACGAATCGACATTTGGACGAAATGATATTTGGACGAATCGACATTTTGACGAAAGGACATTTGGACGAATCGACATTTTGACGAAAGGACATTTGGACGAATCGACATTTGGACGAAAGGACATTTGGACGAATCGACATTTTGACGAATGGACATTTTGACGAAAGGACTTTTGGACGAATGGACATTTTGACGAAAGGACATTTGGACGAATCGACATTTTGACGAAAGGACATTTGGACGAATCGACATTTTGACGAATCGACATTTTAACGAAAAGACATTTGGACGAATCGACACTTGGACGAATCTTTTTTGGCATATAAGTTTACTCTCTATGTTGTACTTGTTCATGGTTTCAAATTATCAAATATTCCAAGTGTTGTTTCTCCGTGAGATGGAGCTAGGGGTATTAAAATTTAGGTAATCTGTAGGTAAATTACCTAAAAATTATCAAAAAATATAAAAATTTCATTTTATACACAATTGTAATTCTCCTAGCTCCATCTCTCGGATAAACACTGAACCCTATCAACACTTGGAATATTTGATAATTGGAAACCATGAACAAGTACAACATAGACAGTAAACTTATATGCCAAAAAAGATTCGTCCAAGTGTCGTTTCATCAAAATGTCGATTCGTCCAAATGTCCAATCGTCAAAATGTCGATTCGTCCAAATGTCCTTTCGTCAAAATGTCGATTCGTCCAAATGTCCTTTCGTCAAAATGTCGATTCGTCCAAATGTCCTTTCGTCAAAATGTCGATTCGTCCAAATGTCGATTCGTCCAAATGTCCTTTCGTCAAAATGTCGATTCGTCCAAATGTCCTTTCGTCAAAATGTCGATTCGTCTAAATGTCCTTTCGTCAAAATGTCGATTCGTCCAAATGTCCTTTCGTCAAAATGTCGATTCGTCCAAATGTCATTTCGTCCAAATGTCGATTCGTCCAAATGTCATTTCGTCCAAATGTCAATTCGTCCAAATGCCCTTCGTCCAAATGTCCAGTCGATCAAATGTCAATCGGTATAAATTTATGCGTCCCGTTTATACACCAGTTTGCATTTGCATTTCAGTTCGGGAAATAATACATTCGGGAAAAAGGCCATTCGGGATTTGGCATTCGGGTGAATGACCGGAAATCATTTGTTATAAATAGTCAATAAACAATAACTCTTTACCCATCTAAGCCCTTGTGCTTAGGGAAACTACATTATTACAAAAATCAATGATGAATTATTATTTATAACAAATAAGTGTTAAATATGTGGGTATGACACACTTGTCCCTTTAGACATTTTTCGCTTACAATCGAATGGTGCCATTTAATTTTCATAAATTTTAGTTTTTTTCTATTCGTTTATAACAATTTGTTTAAACAAATAATTTTTTAATCAAGTTTTAACGTCAAAAGTTACCATTTGATCCATTGTCCTCTTTCCCGTATTGATCTTCTTGATATCCTTGCTTCCCTAAGCATGGGATAAAATGGATACAGAGTCATTGTTATTTTTATTGTTTATTAACCCCTTGACTGTGGAGAAATTTAAAACACATGGGTTTATGACGTGTATACTAGGGTGGTCCAAAAAAAGGCCAAAATTGGAATTTTCAAAATGTTTTTTCAGTTTCATATTCTACTAAGATAGAAACTCATATACTAATTTTTAAAAATTTTTTAATTGCAAAATTGACGCGGCGGATTGCTCTTGAAGTTTTCTCCAGAACTGAACGTTTTTTTCCTATGGTTTAGTTCACGGTGAAATGTGCCATTATATTCTCTGTATAGGCTGGTAGTTAACGGGAGCTTAGATACTTATGAGTATTTGAACTGGCTACACCCCGGTCACAAAAAAAGAAGAAGATATTTATGGCCAATTTAGTACCGCTAAAAAAAAAGTTTAGGGTTAAGTTGGAATATGGAATTTGCTGATTTCTACCTTTTTACAAGGATCTTTGGAATAAAGAATATGAAAATACTATACTTTCATATAGTTAAATAATATAATTAATATAATAATAATAATAATAATAATAATAATAATAATAAATATCCCGGAATCTCTGTGATATTTGGTGCTATCCGCTACCAGATATCACAGAAACGCTTGATCGATTTGGTCAAGTCCTTAGTTGCCCTTTCCCAAACATCGTGGAAATACTTGGTTTGTTAGGCCGAGTGTTTAAAGGGCATCTAAGGTGGGGTTGCTGGACCTCAACCGGGCGCGTCCCCAGGTGGCGGATAGGGGGATCCTCCTAGATATAGGTGGTATCGGGGAAATGAAATACCCGACGCGGACCATAACCAGATAGGGCTTGACACCTGAAATAATTGTCAACCCTGTGATGGGTTAACCACCCCCACAGGGTAACTTGCGGTTACGACAACTGTAACGCGCAGTGCCACCCACAATAGGTCTCTTTCGGATGGAGACCTGGGTTCAGTTGGGAGTGGCAATAGGATAGAACCCAGGCGACGACCAGGCTACGCCCGTGGACAAGCTCGTGAGCGTATACGATGGACTGAGGAGATGAAGAGAGATGCCATCTTATGTTGGCGAAACTCTTCTCCTGACCGTAGAGGAATAATGAAGAGATGTTATGAGCGATGGATCACTATGTATCCCCAATACGCTCAAATAACATCTCAGAATCTAAGAGATCAGATATCCTCTCTGTTGGGTAGGGGATATGAAGCTCTCCTTCAAGAAGATCGAGACCCCGTAGAGAACAGACGATCAGTTCTCACAACACAACAAATGGTCGAGCATAGTAATGTGGGCGCAAGAGAAACCAAAATTCATCACAAGGTTTCCATTAAAATGGACAAATTGGCAGCGGCGAACAGAGAACTTTCGGACCTTTCAGAAGATGTAGACCTCTGGACATTGAACTGTGCAGTTCATGAAAAGGCGGTTTCTTTGCTTCGTGAAAGCAACAGAAAATCTGTTTCTGAGCGCATTGCAAGAACAAAACAACGAATTAAACAGGTACAGTTCAAGATTAGGGTGGCCAGACGGATGGCTTCTCAATTGCAGAGTGTGATTGCATATCTAGCAACAAATAGAGCATTTACTCCTAGAGTTTTGGGCATAGCCCAATCTCTAAAAAGATTGCATCATACTCTCAAGAAGTCTAAGCTGCAGAATATCAAGCAGCATTGGATTGAGAAGATACGTACTCTTGTAATTATAAGAGAACAATTAGAACGGCGTGTAAAATGGATAGAGCAAAATAACACTTTTGCTATCAATCCGTCCCGCCTGTTCCCAGTACCTTCTCCAACCGTTGAAAAGCCACCTAGTCGTGAAGAGGTTGAAAACTTCTGGAAGAACATCTACGAAACCACATGTTCTCTAAACGATCAAGATGCATCTATACCACTCTTTCGTAGCTTCTGTCATCGGCAGGGGCTTGAACACCCTATGGAAGAGTGCTCACGAATCACTGAGGAGGAAGTGAGAAATGTAGTTGCTAAAACTAAGAACTATTCAGCACCCGGTCCAGACAAGATTAATAATCTATGGTGGAAGAAGTTCACTTTTACCCACCAACATTTGGCCCGTATATTTTCTAGCTTTCTTAACGGAGAAGATCACGTACCTCAGTGGTTGGTTGAAGGAAGAACGGTACTTCTACCAAAATCAGGAAATTTGTCTAATCCAATGAATTATAGACCAATAGCTTGTCTTAACACCTGTTACAAGCTATTCACTGGTATCCTCAAAGAGAGGATATTAACATCCATAGAGCCAGTGTGGAGTGCAATAGGTGAACAGCGAGGGTGTAAGAGAGGCCTAGCAGGTTGTAGGGATAACCTACTGATAGATAGGTGCGTGACCCAAGATTCGATATTTTATCGGCGCAACCTGTCAATGGCTTGGATTGATTACCGTAAAGCATTCGACTCTACGAGTCACGAATTGATTATCAAGCTTCTTGAATGCTTACAGGTACATCCAAACATTGTGAGATGCTTGAAAGATCTAATGCTCAAGTGGAGGACAAGGTTTGTTATAACATCGAACAAACAACAGGTGAATACTAACATCGTCACTTATAAAAGAGAAGTTTTTCAAGGAGACTCACTCAGTCCTCTACTTTTTTGCATCTCCCTCTTGCCTCTGTCTATTGTTCTTCGAGAAAAGCACTCTGGATACATGTGTGGCAAATCAAAAAATAGAGTATATAAGATCAACCACCTTTTTTATATGGATGATCTTAAGCTCTATGCCTCCAGTAAGGAGGCACTTAATATCTTAGTGTTTGCAGTAGC
This sequence comes from Ganaspis brasiliensis, assembly GCA_037103525.1. Classification (NCBI taxonomy): domain Eukaryota; kingdom Metazoa; phylum Arthropoda; class Insecta; order Hymenoptera; family Figitidae; genus Ganaspis; species Ganaspis brasiliensis. The sequence continues at coordinate 622,343 of JAZKLR010000491.1, forward strand.
TGTGTATTCCAGAGCTATAGGTATGTCTTTTGGATTGGACAAATGTGCCGTGATTCATCTAAATAGAGGAAGACGAGAAACATCGGATTTACAAAGTAACTCTGAGGACCTTCAGCTCTTTGGTGGCAACACCATACAACATCTTGGTGTAGGGGATGCTTACACATATCTTGGGATTCCACAATCGGAGACTCAGGATGTTTGTAAGCTTAAAGATCATCTCCAAAAGAAATATCGAGGTCTTCTTAGAAAAATTTGGTCATCTGAATTATCTGGGAAGAATAAGATACAAGCCACAAATACATTAGCCATTCCTTTACTTCTCTATACATTTGGAGCTGTTAAGTGGAATGTGGATGACCTGAAGTTACTAGATAGAGAGACACGTAGGATGATGTCAATACATCGATGTCATCACCCAAGGTCTTCTGTACCTCGAATTTACCTTCCACGCGATCAGGGAGGGAGAGGTCTACTTAGTGTAGAGTGTCTTCATCGCCGTATTGTATTGGCTGCGGCGTGTTCGGTGATGAACAGTAATGATCCTCTTATGCAATTTGTCCACCATCATGAAATTGCAGATAATGGGGCATTTTTATACAAAGCGGCAAACAGAGCGGCAGATGAACTTAGTCTTCCGTTTGATACCAGCGATACAGAACAGGGATTGGCATCATTAACACCTTTGATGCTTAAAAGACAAGTGAAGCAGGCTGAACATGTACTTCTATTGGAGCAACATGTTAGGAAGCCTCTTCATGGGCAATTCTATAAGATTCTTAGGGAGATGGAGTTGTCTAAGGATCTGTCTTTTAGATTTCTGAAATCTGCTGGTTTAAGATCGGAGACTGAGGGATTTTTATTTGCTTGCCAAGATGGTGTTATCAATACCTTATATTATCGCAGTAAGGTCATGCAGATACCTGTCGACAATTATAACTGTCGAGCATGTAAACAATATCCGGAAACACTTACTCACATTCTAAGTGCGTGTCCGACGTATGCATGTTCCAGGTATATTGAAAGACACAATGCTGGACTTAAGGTGTTGTATTACCATCTTCGACACCAATATGGTGTAGATAAGGAACCTGTCTTGCCATACGCCCAAGAGGATCAGGAGGCTGTTGTGGAGAATGAGAATTGCAGAATCTACTGGAATTTTTCGTTTTCTACCACTCATCGTATCAGTGCTACTAAGCCTGATATAGTACTCCAGGATCATAAAGGTAAGATCATCTGCGTGATTGAGTTTTCGGCTCCTGCCGAGGGCAATATTGCTCAGAAGGAGGATGAGAAACGGCAAAAGTATCAAGACCTGCTGTTCGAATTGAGGAGAATACACAGAGGCTATAAAGTCCATTTAGTTGTCCTTATTCTCGGCTGTCTAGGGGGGATGAGAGCTTCATTTGTTAGCCAGCTTCAAAGAGTTCCAACCTGCGAGCGTCAAGCTGACGCATTGGCAGGTCGAATGCAGAAGGCAGTTCTGCTGAGCTCTCTTCATCTGGTCAGGCAGCACTGTTCTTCATAATATAACATCACGAAGGTAGCTCTAAAAAAGCATCCAATAGCGTTCCTGGCCACCGCGTAAGAACAACAGCGGCAACGGACAGGAACACCTACAGAACAGTGAACTGAAAACACCTCGAGCAAAGGAATCGCGCTATTGCTTACCTTTCAGGACGGAAGGAGCAAAAGCGGATAAGAATACGTAAGGCAAGAATGGGAGAGGTTGTTTTAGTGAGGTATTACCACAGCATGTGGTCGAGTCCCACACGAACAAGTGCGTAAATGCATTTTTTCCTCTCCTAAACTTGTTTTGTAAAAAAAAAAAAAAAAAAAAAAAAAAAATTTATTAATAGTAAATAATAAAAATTAATATTACTACTAATATTACTATAACATGTTATGATAAATATTGTTATAAATATTATTGTAATATTATTAATATTGTTATCTACTATTAGTTAATATTCAATTTCAAAGAATTTTTAAGTTTATTTAAGTACAGAAGTATAATATTACATGAATATTACAGTGACATCATATTGTAATATTAGTAATATTACGGGGTGATATTACAGTAATATTGTCGTGATATTGAAATGTCCGCCTCAAGGGAATATTACAAGTAATATTACAGTGATATTGATGTAATATTACAAGCAATATTACAGTGATATTTATGTAATATTACAAGTATTATTACAGTGATATTGATGTAATATTACAAGTAATATTACAGTGATATTTATGTAATATCACAACTAATATTACAGTGATATTTATGTAATATATAAAGTTATATTACAGTGATATTGATGTAATATTACAAGTTATATTACAGTGATATTGATGTAATATTACGATGATACTGAGGTAATATTACAAATTTATTTTACATTATATAAAATATTTTAAAAAAAATTGGGCTCACCCGGGATCCTAATTAGTAAGAAATTATTAACTACTAGTACAAAATGATTAAAATTCGTAGTAAACAGAAATCTACTAATTAGTTTAGTGCTTTTAAAATAGTGCTATTAGTTTTTGACCATTTGAGATTTAAAGAATAATCTACTCGATATACTTCAAAAAATGTAATTAAAGTAGAAAATGAATGCAGTTTAAATAGTTTAAAAACATTGCAAATCTACACGGGGAAAACGTTTGAGGTAATCTTTCCCATATTATATGCAGGACCTCGGATCAAAGTTACAATTGAGATATTGTGTTCAAAATTCTGATAGTTATTTTCAAAAAATAAGAAAAATTTTCCCATATACGTGGTACTTGAGAGTCAAAAGTAGACTGAAAAAGACTACTCGCTTAAAGCTGTAATATGTGCATTAAAGTTGAAAAGAGTTTGCCGAGAAATGTGCAGAAGTTTACCATGCTACGGGTAATCGGAGTTCGGGCTCAGCGTCAAGTCCAATGACTCTCCAGCATGGTAAACTCTCCTCAAAACTCGGAATTCATTCCTATCGCATGATAAATCAAACTTTCTCCCTCTTTTTCCATTTTTAATTTGCAGATGCGATCACATATTATTTGTCTGTTAATTCCACAAGAACTCTTTCTATTAAAAGGAAAAAGAATGATCTTTAAATTATTAATTTTAATACTTATATTAGAGGCTAGCCTAGCTTACGTTGAATTATATAACATGCAACTATGCCAAACAAATTTTAAACGAAAACTTGTTAGATGTTTCATATTTTACTGACTACTCTTTCAATTAGTTTATTTTTTAAATTCTTATAATATTTTGATTCTTTAATTGTGTATTTCTGTAAATAGTTTAATTCTTAATATTTATTTACATTTAATACTAAAATGATAAATTTTATAATAAATTAAACAATATTTGTATTTTACATTAATTAAAAAGAAAATTACCTAAAATATTTCAGATATGATGCTCTACTTGGTTTTTTTATCATTGTAAAATTAAACTATCAGACATATATTTTACAACTTTTAAACTTCTATGTTTGTAAATTTTTTTAAATAAAAATTTCTTGTAATTTAAAGGCAGATTTTTTATATTTTAAAGTTTCTTTCTTGCTTTGAAAATTTTCAATTATGGTAATTTTTACTCTTTACTATTTTTAAATAGCTAAATGTCATTTTTTAAAATTATTATTTTTCTTACTTTTTATTTATTATATTTATAAGATCTACTTAATTCATTACTTTCAATTTTTAGTTGTAATAACTTTTATTTATTCAAATTCTTATTCAAAATAATATTTATTTTCATAAATAACGTTTAACAAATTCTCTAAATCTGAGTTAGTTAAAAAATAACTAGCTTGAAATCAAAAAGTTAGCTATTAATTCAAATAGCTATATTTCTACTAATCATTTAGTAAAAAATAAATAATTATTAGTTTAGTTTATTTTTAAGTTATATCAAAATAGATAATATTTTAGTAAAATTCTGATTATTATTAATAATTAATTATTTTTAACTAATTCAGATTAAAAGAATAGATAGGATTTTCTAGGTTATTAAACTTTTAATGCAGAAAAATACAAATTTGTTTCTATAAAAATTATTATATTAAATAACATTTATATTAATATTTTTATATATAATACATATAATATATTTTTAATAAATGAATATTTGGTTTTTTAATCATTGTAAGAATTAAAATTTTGATAAATGAGAATTTTCTGTCTAATTATTAAATTACTTTATTTAAAAATTATATAATACAGGAGTCTCGGAAATCGAAATTAACACAAGTGAAATTGATCTAAAGTGAATAAAAGATAAAGTCAAAGATTTTGTTAATTATACCTATTTTTAAAATTTAGATAATTTTTAAATTTGTACACATTATATATAATAATTTTTAAAATATCTACAAGTAAATTTTTATAATAAGACCTTTATTTATTCAATAAAACTTTTTTTCAAATTAAAAAACTATTTGACATTAATATAATATTTTGGTCATACTTTTTAGAATTTAAAATACAAAATAAGTTCTAAATTAACATTTTGAATTTGATTTACAGATTATTGCAAGACAAAAAAGAAAGATTTAATAGAAATTACCAAAATTTTGAAACTTGATTTATATAAAAAATTGATCAAGGAAGGAAGCAATAATTAACACATAATTGTTTTAAATTATAATTATTCAAACTAAAGATATAAGAATTAAAACCGTTTCTCATAAAGGGATACAATTCTACTCAGTTAGTATATAAGGAAAGTTTGAATCTCTAATTCCAAATGTATTCGAGCGTGTTCGGTGTGCGTGAATGTGTATTTAGATATTTGTATATTGCGGCGTAAGTTTAGTTTAGGTAAATCGCGTCTTGTATATAGTTCAAAAGAATATTAAATTAATCTTAAGGTTAAAACTATGATCGTAATTGTATCGTTAAATGTAATTATAATTAGCGAAATAAGTAATCTCTATAGGAAATAAATCTGTTATTAATATGAAGAAAATCTTTTTATTTTTTGGTTGAATAGAAAAGATCATCTAGTTGGCAAAACTTTACCATGCTGGTGAGCAGGAGCCTTGACAAGAACATTGTCGAGGCGCGCTGAGCTCAAGAATTCGAGCTCAGCGCCTTGTCATCCAGCATGGTAAAGTTTTCCCACGTGCTGTGTATAATACTACTCAACTTTCTGGCAATCGAGGAATCGCCCTCCGACCATCAAATTACCATGCTGGAGAGTGATGTGTATCCATATTTTTGTATAAAACATTTCTAATTCTTGAATAATTTCTATTATAAATTGAATGGTAAAGTTTTCTAAAAATCACTTTGATCCGAGGTGTATCATGCTAACATGGTAAACTTTATCTGAAACATTTTCTCCGTGTAGATATTTATTGTATTCCCTATGTGATTTTTTAGTAAAATTCAACTTTTCATATTAGATTATTGTCGTTCATAATAATAAATTATTACTATTAATTTGTAATTTTGTTTTTCTTTAATATTTTTAAAGTTTTTATTTAAATTTACTTTAATAATTTCTTTTTTTTTATTATATTAAACAATTCGTTAACATTAATAATTATTAGAAACAATAATAATAATTTTTGACAGTTTCAATTATTATTAAACAGTTATACTAATGACATGAAATTATTGTAATTAACTATATGCCGAAGAATGTTCATTTGTTAATATTATAACCAGTTTAATTCATAATTTACATAAAAAAGTTTCTTCTTTATACTTGGGTATTTTATTTCTGTTTATTTTTCTTAACCCCTTATTTTCAGGAATTTCTTTTTTCTGTGAGCAGAGGAACCCCGCTATGCGGTCAGGCCTTCTCCAGTAGCAATAGGAAGCGCATATCGGTTACCATTTTTTTTACAACCAAAACCAAAAAAAGCTTAACTTTAACCTCATATTTTCACCTCTTAATGTTCTTTTATGATTTTCAGATTCTTAAGTACCTCTTATACAAAAGATAAACTTTCATTTGGTGCAAATTTCATGTTAAAGAATTAATATTTACATACAGAAAACAGTCACTGAAAAGTACCAAAATAGGGTATTTAGAAGCTAAATAACAATTGAAATTATCATTTTTTTTAATTTCTTTTTGTTGCATAATAAAGTTTTCTTTGTACTTAGTAATATTCTAAAAAGGTTTTGTAATACGATAATATTAAAGAAGTGAAAACAGATGTTGAAAATGACGTGTTTATTTTACATGTTAAATTCACGATAATCCCATAAGAGAGAAAAAAGCAATTCGCTGCGTCAATTTTGCAATTAAGAAATTTTTAAAATTGAGCATTTGAGTTTCTATCCTTGCAGGATATGAAACTAAAAAAACATTTTGAAAATTCCAATTTTGGAATTTTTTGGACCACCCTAGTGTATGCACGTCATCCACAGTCAAGGGTATAATTAAATTATTAATAACAAATAGAGTAAAAAAATTGTAAATGTCACACGATTTACACGACCATATTTTTCATTAAATTTCAAACATTTTAAGAGGTCTTAGATCCTTTCAGATGAAAAATTCACAAAATTACAATCATTTAAAGTTAGAACTGTCAAAACCCTACTTTTGAGAAAAACGAGTTTAAATTTCAAGATTACCATTAGCATTTATGTATTTTAAAAATTAAAAATAAGCTTATTTTGTGTTTTTAATTACGACAAAGTTATGATAAATGCATGATTCGACATGGGATATTACGTAGTTTGTTTTTCATCAATAAAAAAAATTCGTAAATCTTAACCTCCTTTAGCAAAATGTGAATTCCTTTTCATATTAAGTCCCTTACGTCCCTTTTCATGCGAACGTACACATATATTATGTTAAAACAAATTATTTTTTAAAAAACTTCTAACGTCAAAAACCATTATTTCAACAAATTGTAAATTTTTTGAAAGTGTTTCAGTACATTCAGGAAAAATATCCTTATTTCAAAAGTTACTTTCGGTTTACTTCTTATTGCTTCAGCATTAAAAAAAAGGAGTTTTGACATGCTTCGTAGCACTATAAAATTATAAAAGTTTTCTTTATAAATAATATACATTTTTTTTAATTGCAAATATTGATCCTTTACTGATTTTCCATACTTTCGATTCCTGCTATTCGATTTCACAAAAAAAAAAAAATTGCATTTTTTTCATATTTTGTCATAATACCCTCATTTCAATTGTTACTTTGGTTTATTAACTGCCAGTTTTGGCTTAAGCTTTAATGGGTTAATTATGTTGCAAGGTAGAGAATTACCCTAACCTTAAAAATACTTTTCCAGGCAGCGTACAATTGCGACACTTAAACAATTTTTTCCAGAAACAAAAAATGTAATTAAAAATATGGCCATGTACCTACTCATAAATCAAATTTTATGCAGATTCTAAAACTAATTTGACATTTTAATTTAGAAATATATAGGTATTATTTGGGCTTCAGTTTCTGAACAAAATATTGAAAATTGTGTACTTTTTTTTTGTTCATAATTTGCAATATTTTGTTCAGAAACTGAAGATAATAAACTGAATAATGCATATTTCTAAAATGTCAAATTAGTTTTAGAATCTGCATAAAATTTAAATTATGGGTACATGGACATATTTTTAATTACATTTTTTGTTTCTGAAACAAATTGGCTAAGTGTCAAAATTGTACGCTGCCTGGAAAAATATTTTTAAGGTTATGTTAATTTTCTTCTTGCAACACCCTTAAACCATCCTAATAAAAAAATTTTATCATTTAGAAAAAATTAAGGGGCGCCTTATACGTTTAAAATGGTTGTGATAAGTATTGCTGTATAATAAATAGAAAATATGTACCAGATAAACAGTGTATTCAAGTTTCTTTGACGACAGTATCTGAAAAAAAAAAGAAAACGTTTTAACCTATCTTTAATAAATAATCAAATTAATAATTCATACTTATATTGCTAAATTAATAGAAGAAGTTTTAATCATCCAAACCTAGCAAAAATGTCTGCCGAAAGTACACAACCGATTATATTCCCTAAATGAGGAATATTGTTCACATAGGGTAGAGCTGATGTGATAAGAACGTTTTTCTCTCCAGGAACAGGCCTGAAAAAATACAAGTTTCAAAAGTTTTAAAAAATACAGTCTTATAGTTTTGGTTTAATTTGAATTTGAAAATAATTTGATTAGTTTAATTAGTGTATTGTTTTCTCTTGTTTGTTTAGTTATTTAACGTTAAAATAACTTGGCGCTCAGGTTTATTTAATTATTTGTTTTGATTAAACATTAATTTAAATTTAAATGTTAAACATAAACTAGTAAAAATGCGTCAAAGTACATATCCTTTGACATGTCATTTTTCTGTGTCATTTTTTTGCTTGGTCGCGAAAAAATAACACACATATTAATGACACACATGCCTGTCATTATTTTTATGTCACACTTTTCCATAAGGGAATACTTGTAAAATAATATATTTATTTCTGTTAACGTTAATTCTAAGTAAATACTAAATTAATTAAATTTTTTTGTTTTTAAAATTTTACGAATTTTTTATAAATGTTGTAAACTACGTAATTTAATTTTTTTCATTTTCCCGCGTTCCAAACAGCACGTATTATTACATAAATATTGCAGTGATATCATATTGTGATATTAGTACGATTACGGGGTGATATTGAGGTAATATATTACAGTGATATTGATGTAATATTACGGTAATGTTACGGTGATATTGACGTAATATTACAAAATTATTTTGCATTAAATATTTTTAAAAAATATTAGGCACACACGGGGTTTGAACCTATCTAAATGAACGAAGGAGTACGCATTGTACCTCTCGGCCATTTAGTTCTTGGAATATTCTTCAGAAATAGTTCTTCATATGTGACGCTCCGCGAGAGAAGGGACCTATCGCTGAGAAAGCAAACTTTAAAGAATGGACGGGCAAAGAGGAGGAAGAAAAATTGAGACGCTTAACATGCTCATGTTTAAAGCTTCATAACAAGAAAACTAATTGCAGGAATCAAATTTTGATTTTTGGAACTCAAAAAGCAACTCAAAAACTATCAATTACTATAAAAAAAAATCAAAATAATTAATTGTTAATTTCACGCGACGGTCGTTCAAAGAAAATTAATTAGTTAATTAAACATTATTTCTAATTCAGTTAGGGACTTGTGCTTTCAGGTAGATTCCTAAAATTTAATTGGCTTTCGATTTATGAAAAATAAAGAGAAAAAAATACTTACACAGGATTATTACAAGTATTTTAAAAATACACCTTTGGACCGACACATGGGTCTAGCTGGACCCCTGTGCACTGTTCTGGAAAACGTTCAGAATTTGAAGCAATTTAATCATGCAAACGGCCTTTTTTACTTTTTCGTTACTTAAACCCTTGCCGTAAGTAGGGTAATCGGTACAATGATTGGCCCCTTAAGAAAATTTTTATGTTTGACACATTGTCAAATTTACACCAGTTGTCAAAAAAATATTTGAAAAACACTAATCGACCTCTCTAAATTTCTTAGAGTGAATATTTCACTCTAATTTAGGAGTGAGATGTACATTCACTCCAGATAGAGTGAAAGTTCACTCTAAAAGAGTGAAATCGCTCACTCTAATGGAAAGAGAGCAGAAATTCACTCCAGTGGTTGGAGTGAATATTCACTCCAAGACTTAGAGTGAAACTTTCACTCTGTTTTGAGTGAACGTAAGCACGTATAACTTATAACGGCAGTTCGTAAGTTTTGTACCAACGAGCGTATAGCATAGTGGTTAGAGCGTTGGGCTTTAGGCCTGGGGGTCGCACGTTCGAGACCCCTCAGCGTCAAATATTTTAATTATATAAGTTTAGCGTTAGTATTAAGTTGTATGTTTTATTTGTAAATATAATATAATAAAATGTTATAAAATAATTTAAATAACAAATATCCTTGAGACTAAATAAATACGAAAATACCACAGTACTGACAGAAAGTTATTCAAGAGATTCAATATTTATTTTTATTTATTATTTTTATTTTTCAAAAATAAGATATTATTCCTTTAAAGTTATGTTATGCAAATTTCCAAAAGCTTTAATTTACCCAATCTAAAATTGGAGTGGGAAATTTGATCTAAGAGGAATGAGCCGCCATTTTAAATCAGCTGAAAAATTCACTCTAATTAGAGTGAACTCGTCACTCTATCTATAGAGTGAATAAATTCGCTCTTTCAATGAGTGAACATTCACTCCATATGGAGTGGCTCAATTTTCACTCTTGCCTGAAGTGAAATCTCACTCTTTAAGAGTGAGGTTTCACTCTAAGAAATTTAGAGAGACAGCAAATTTATTCTATTTTAAATGTAAATAATTAGAAAAGAATTGAAAAAATTTAAATAATCGATATTTAAAGAAAATAATATAAATGTCAAAAAATACATTTATTGGCCTTTAAATCATAGTGATTAACCGAGGCCAATAATTGTATCATTGGCCTCTAAAAGTTATTAAATACAAAGATTGGCCGCCTGGCCTTTTCTATTAGTTTTTGGCAAAAATTGTTTCACAAACACTTGTAAATATATGTAAAATAATATTTATATCTATAAAATCAACTAAAAAAACTCCACACTGGAAAAAAGACCGTTTAATATAGACACAAGCATGCACTTTATGTGCACAAGTCTAGCAAAATTGTCAAAGATAATCATTTAAAGTAATGCTAATTCAATAAATTAACCAAATAAAATCACTGTGTGCCAGCCGTGAACCTATCTGACAGAGGCGACACTACCGGCATAATAAAACTTCGAATTTTCAGTTATTGGCCCCAGATTGTACAATGACTGGCCGTAGCCAACAATTGTTTTTTAAGATTATTTAACACTTTTACATAGAAGGATTTATTTAAAAACATGTATTTAAATGTTGTAAAAGATTTTTAATAATATTTTACAATATTTTTAAGAAATATAGTCATTGTCCTCTTAAGCCGCTACGGTCAATCATTGTGTTTTCGTGCAATTCGAAGAGGGTATTATTGGCCCCCATATAAATTGAAAAAACGTTATATTTTTAAATAAAAACTACTTTATAGTCTTTCTATAATCAACGTAAGTTTATGTTTGAAAACATTTTCTCTCAAAAACATATTTTAACGATCAAAAATGCCAATTTTCTACGAAGGAACACTACATACGACCATAGTGTTTTCTACTTTCTGTCTCTCTTTTCAAAACACATAAATAAATAATTAAATTAAAATTAATAATGAAGGACCAGATAATCCCGATTGTAATGATCGTTGCTTAATTGTGTGAAGTTTATTAAGCACAAATTAAAAACTGATTTGATGTAAGTTGTTTCTTATTATATTTATATTTTATCAAGGGGGCCAATCATTGTAGGGAGGCCAATCATTGTACCGATTACCCTATTTACACACCTACAAGAATATATTCGTATGTGTATTCCTACTTTGAAAGAAGTGTAAAATAGACTAAACAGAACAGTGAGTTTTGAAATAACAAATCAAATTTACAAAGTCGATAAAATAACTCCTGTAATTATTAAAAAATAAAAAAAAGCATTGAAGTTTTAAGCCAAACGTTGACACAACTGTACTCTCAAAAACTGAAACCGTTGAAATTTGCTTTTTCTTTAGTTCACAGTATACATCTGTTTCAAAACAGCAATATATTAATGTACTAGTGAATTTTGCTGTAAATCAGTAAATTAATTGCTTTTTGACCAGCATATATGTTCTGTTTAAAATCATTTGCATACTCTTCGATGTTTCAAATTGAGTCAGTATGATTTTGACATAACAGTTTTTTGAAGATTCTTATATAAACATAGGTAAATGTTATTTTGTACAACTGATAAAATTAAAATATTTTATGGTTCTAATTATTAAATATTTGATTTTAATGAATTAATTAAAGTGTTTATTATTTATTGCATTTATTAATTCAATTGATTAATGTTAAAATCTTTAATTTTAGCTGTTATTCGAAATAACATTTACTTGTGTTTATACAATATGACGATCTTCATGGTCAGTTTTGTATCACCAAACAGGTTATGTTTACCTGTCAATAGTTCAATTTATGTCAAAACCACTGAGAAAGGTATGAAATCAAAAATATAGTTAGTTATTATACACTCGTTTTAACGACCTTACTGGCCCAATGAGTGTCCCCCGGAGGGAGTTCCTAGAATTGTACTTTTTGTATATATTCTTTAAGTGTTTTTGCGTCTACAGAACGGCTTGAAATTAGGAGTACTCGCATTTTGCCTGGACCACCCGGTATATTGGGTTTGCTCGCCAGTGGAGAGGGAAAACTGTAGAAAAACCTCTCCGAGTACAACCGGTTTATCGACAGTCGAGTTCTAGTGATCTGCACAGGTCGATTACCGACAGAGCATATCATTATACCACGACGTCTTTACCTTCCACTGAAGTTATCTCACAGCCGGAAAAAATCCCAGGCTCCCCGGGGCGCGAACCAAGCAAGCTTGACGCTTGACTTCATCACTTTCTAAATCTAAATAAATTGGAATTTGATTAATTATTTTGCTTATCCAATCAGTGAATCAGTAACTAAAATATCACTTAAAATCGTAGTTTTTCTGTTAAATTTGATTAATTAAGGGGGCATAGGCAGTCACGGACGCTTAAATATACGGTTTTTCTCGATTGTTTTTAAGAAAAACGAATGACCGTTTTTTATTTTAAATTTTTCCATTAAATTAACCTATATTTAAAGAACATTTCTGAATTTACTTATTAAAAAATAATAAAAATTATTAAAGTTATAACAAATTTATTCGGGCTAATAAAAAAAAAGTTTTTTTGTGGTGGAGTACTTTAGTACTTGAGCGAAGCACATTTGAAGAAAAAAACATTTTTTAATTTTTTATAGCAGTTTGAAGTGAAAATCGTGTTTTTTGCATAAAAAATGGATCATTATTATTTTTTTAAACGAACTGTAAACGTTATAAAAAAAGGCTTCCGCTCAAGTGCAATCTAAATATGTATAAAAGATGTGCAAAAAATTGCAAAATGATCGGTACTTAATTTTTTGAGATATAGTGTCCACTGACACTGAAAATGTGGTTTTGAGAAATACGCGTTTAACCTTCTCACTATCGCAGAGGCTTGAAATCAGAATTTGATGTTCAATTCAACTTTTAGAGAGAACGGCTGCATGGATTTTCAATTTTCTTTTTTTAAAACATTCAGTGATAAATTTTTAAGAGATTTGTGAGGTTGATTTGAACATCAAATTCTGATTTCAAACCACTGTGTGCCGCAAAAAACGACACGACAGTAACGGGCCTCATAAGCGGCGCGCAAAACGCGCTCTTTCTTTTCCAATTTTGATCGTATCGACTTGCAATTTTGAGTCAACATTGCTAAGATGCTGTACTTTAATACAAAAAAAATTATAAAAATCGATTTTTTAAATTTTGTGACTGCCTATGCCTCCTTAAGCAAGCAAGAAGTCAGTTAGCGAATGAAAATCGTAAAATTTTAAGTAGTTTTTTTTTTTCTTTTAAGTTATTATACACTCGTTTTAACGACCTTACTGGCCCAATGAGTGTCCCCCGTAAGGAGTTCCTAGAATTGTACTTTTGTATATATTCTTTAAGTACAATTAGTTATCTTGTTATGAAGCTTTAAACATGGGCATGTTAAGGTAGTTCTCTCGGAAAAATTTTTTCTTTGAATATTTTTTTAATTGAAGTATCATATAATAGAACATTCAAGGAATACAATGATATTTTGTTAAAGGTAGGAAGCGGTGCTACTTATGAAGATATTTGAGAATGAAGTTGAATCTTTTAACATGGAAGAATGTAAAACGCATAGCTGAAAAATACAATTTTACTAACTACGCAATGAATTTTCTTTAGGTTTAAAAATAAAAACTACTGTTTAATATTTTAAAGTATAAGGAATAAGATTCTTTTTTGAAAAATGTGGCTGGCGGTACTAAATTTCGAAAAATAGTAATTTGAAATCCACATTTTGACGTTTTATTCATTTTTTTAAATAAATACAAAAGAGAGAGACTCTATACTTTGAAGTTGGCGCTATTTATTAAACATCAAAAAACAAGTAAAAAATGATCAAATTTGAGTTGAGAACCACTGAACCAAGAGAACTACCTTAAGCGTCTCAATTTTTCTTCCTCCTCTTTGCCCATCTATCCTTTAAAGTTTGCTTTCTCAGCGATAGGTCCCTTCTCTCGTGGAGCGTCACATATATTATTCTAAAATTTCTTTGGTAAAACATGAAAAACGTTTTCTGAACTTCATTCTAAGAGCTGGATGGTCGAGAGGTTCAATGCGTACTCCTTCGTTCACTTAGATAGGTTCGGACCCCGTGTGAGCCTAAGAGTTTTTAAACATTATATTTAATGTAAAATAATTTTGTAATATTACTTCAATATCATCGTAACATTAGGTCAATATCACTGTAATATAACCGTAATATTACATCAATGTCACTGTAATATAACCTCAATATCACTGTAATATCACCCAGTAATATTACAATATAATAATAGTCGATATTCATGTAATATTACGTGTTGCTTGGGTTGGAATTGTGGAAGGGATAAAATATCGACAGATTATTCGAGACTATCTATAGATATCGATATTTGACACTTTTCTAATTCTACCTAAGGGGAAAAATGAACGGCATTTTCATACGGTTTAATACCCAGCAAGAAAGCCAAAATTTAAAAGAATTAAAAAATTTCAGTGCATCATTGATTCAATGAGTTTTATTCAGTATTTATGAATTCTATTTCTGTCCAATTCTTTTGTATTCTTCGATGTAACTGTGTTTCAACATAAAATGAATCGCTATCAATTCTATATTTAAATGTTTCCCCAATTTGTCAATTCTTTCAATTATGTATAATTATGTAGCATTTCACACTCAGGCGCATGAATATTCCATAAAACTCATTTGGCAGAAACCCCTTTCAGCATAAAACCCATTTGTCATAAAATCCATTTAGCATAACACCCATATGAGAGAAATATCATTTGGCATAGCATCTGCAGTTTTAAGTCCCCCAAAATGTTGAAACTAATTAATTATTGAGTGGGCCAACTTTTAAGTTTATGAATATTGAAATTATTTTTTTATCTTACACAGGGTATGTAGGTTCGACTCGACGGTAAGACGAAGTTGTCCAACTGTCTTGAACATAACGAAGTTCTTCCGTGCTAATTAAATCCGTATTGTTTGCTACTTCAGTGTTTGTCTAAAAATAATTATCGAAATAATTATATTACCCCCTGCCTACTCAAATGACCGTCTATAGGAAACTTGTTGTAAAGAGCTAGAGTTGGAAGAAGTTATCGTAGGCAGGGGATTAAGAAAAATATATTAGAAATAGCTTTATTTCAATTTACTTACATCATTCATTAATTTAGTTTGTTTGCCACCAGTGTATAAATTGAGGGGGAACCAAGACGTCGATTGAATACATGTGATTCCTTTTATTCCTCTTTCGCAAGCAAATTCTTTTAATGATTGCTAATTAAAAAATGTAATCTGTTAAATAAATGTAATCAAGGAGAAAAGTTGAAAAGATGTAATAAAACATTTCAAACAAATAATGTATTATTTATTTAACACATGTATAAAAAGTCTCACTTTTTAGTAAAGGAGAACGGGGTAGGAAGCTCCTTTTATAAGTAAAAATGGTATAAATACTCAAATACGACTGAGTCCTCGCAAGTCATTGCAAGGTTACTCAAAGTTACTTAATGAAAAAATGTTATGCTTCATTTCATTCTTGTACAGTACACTGAAAGAATTTTAAAGCAACAGCTACTCTAACCTATGGGATTGGCGCCGCTTACTTGTCAGGATTAAACGTGGTGCCTTGAGTTAAAAGTAGTGCACTGAGAGAAAAAAAAGGTTACTACAACGGAGGACACAAATAGGAATTGCCTGAGTGACTCGGGTAGTAGAACTCAAGTTAACGCAACTTGGGACTCCGGTAAATACTGCTTGGGTCTCAAGTCGACGTAATTGGAGACCCAAGCAGTATTTACCGGAGTCCCAAGTTGCGTTAACTCGAGTTCTACTACCGGAGTCACTCAGGCAATTCCTACTTGTGTCCTCCGTTGTAGTAACCTTTTTTTTCTCTCAGTGTGGGAGAGACTGAATTCCCATGGTAACGGCTGCCTCCCCGCTACTTTTAAGTCAAGTCACTACGTTTAAGTCTGACAAGTAACAGACAAGTAAGCAGCGCCACTACGTTTAGGCCTGACGGACTGACGGTGGAGACTCATTGAAAACTCAAAACTGCAACAAGAGCACCCCCCCCCTGTAGAAAGTCCTGGATCCGCCACTTTAAGATACGTCCCATAGGTTGGGGGTAACTGAACTAAGCTCCACCAGATTTGTTGACAATATTGACGTGCATAGAACAAGGATGGTTAATGATGCCAACTGTTTCGAAAATCAACTTTGTGCGCACTCTATTGACACATTTCTAGATCAGCTGAACGTAACGGAGACCTAGAGATGCGTCAATAGTGTGCGCACAAAGTTAATTTTCCAAACAGTTGGCAGCACTAACTTTTAGGTCACTTGCATGGCAAACGTAAGCAGCGCCACTAAATTTAAGCTAGTTTTTCAAACCTAGTGGAGCTTCGTTCACTGTTGCGCGAAAATTCTTTTCGTGTATGCTAGTTTCTTTTCAGAATGATTATTATTTTCCTCGCGTAGTTAGAAACAGCTTTTATACTGTGAAAAACTTGTATGAGTGTGACACTAGTACTCTGGTAGGGGGGATTTGACCACAATACTTGATGTGACATGCCAGCGCCATCAGGCAATTGTATCTAAAAAGTACAATTCCAAAATGTTAAGTAGGTACAGAAGTACGACATTGAGTATTTATGTAGGTTGGTCCATGGTTGGGACAAAATTTCAACAAGTTGGCTTAGCTTCGGCCATCAGCCCATCAGAGATATCAATGTACAATGAAATGAATCTCATAAAATGACAGTACAGTAACACCGACCTTTGGTCCACTTGACAGCCACATTTGGGCTGACAGTCTACTAAAGGTTTTACTAAAGGTTTTCATTTAGTTTATATTTATATTATTTATGTACTATATCATTTAAGGGTCATAGTATTGCTAACGGTTGACTCAATTGCCGACAGAGTTGGGCCGATCGTCGGGTTTCGGTTGGCGAATTTGGCCGGCATGCTTCGTCGGCGTTGTCCCAATCTTGCAACTTGTTGGTCCAACTACGGGCCGACCTTCAGTTCATACCTGAATACTGGGCGAGATAATTTTAGAGGGCTGCCTTGTAACATGTCACGTTGGTATCCCTACAAGTAGCGGTAACTCAGTGTATATTAAATCTGTGATACACCCTCAAAATCTTGCTTTAGAGCTTTTAAGCATATTTAAGCAAAACAAACATCAGTTTAACATTTTTTAAAATAAAACATTTATTCAAACAAGTGTTAAAATTAATGAGACAATTAATTATGATAAATTAATTTTATTTCAATACTTAATTGCAAATAGTTCTAATTCTATATAACCTAATAAATTCTTAAAGGACTTTAAAAAGAACTAACTAAAATTCAATGTAAATTCTACTTTAACAGTTAAAAATATTCTCACTTTTGATCATTTGGAAACTTTAATAAAATAAAGAAATTCATTGATTAAAATAGGTAGCTTCTGGGAATGAATGAATTGAAGTTTCATGCGCATCCAAGTGCGCATACGTTGGCTTATATACTTGTATATACGCCATCACCCGGTAAGATTTCGCGTAAATAATCCGAACAATCCGGGTTCGAACGCGCGAAATTTGAGTCATTTGTAGAAACGTATTGGCGAGAATTTAAAATGTTAGTAAAAATTATATTTTTAAATTAGTTTTGTCAAGAAATTCAAACAAATGTGAAACAATATTTGGCGACGGGTCAGCTAACAGTATATCACTATTAAAAGGTGCAGTACATTTGAGTGCTTTTGTTAGCTTTTTGATCAAGGTTGGGCGAATGTTATCAAACCTGGGACAGTTCCAGAGAACGTGTTCCAGATCTTCATCCACTTCAGGATCGCAAGGACAAGCTGAAGAGGCTATTATGTTTTTTCTGGCGAGACTTGCATTTAAAGAGTTGTGGTTGCTTCTCATTCGATTTATCGAAACAATTCTTTGTCTTTTAATCATGACTGTTGAGAACCAAGGTTTTTTACGAGGACGATAAAAGCGTTCTGTATAGTATGTTCCGAACTGTCTGCCTCTCGTTACGAAATAATTATGGCTTTGTTTGCTTAGTTGTTCTTTAAATGAGTACACAAAATCTGAAAAAGGAAGATCGAAATTTAAGAGAGTGGAGTTAACTGAGGCCTGTCTCGCCGCTTCGTCAGCCTGCTCGTTGCCTTCCAGACCCATGTGACCCGGTATCCATACCAATGTCACATCGAATTGTAGCGCGGACAGGGCAGCCAAACGGTTTCTAATAAGAAAAATAATATGTGATTTTATGTTGCTGGGATTAGGGCATGAAATTTTTAAATCCTTTTCTCTGATGAAATCTAATGTTATGAGAATTGCAAACGCCTCAATAGAAAATATGGACGCAAATTTATTTATTTTCCATGATTGTGCATGTCCTCCTGATGGGCAAACCGAAGCACAACCTGCAAGCTCTCCATTTTGAGACTTTGAGCCGTCTGTATAAAAGCATACGAAATCCTGGAACTTGTTATGTAAAACATCTCTAAAGTCGAGAGCGGGGTTCACTGAATTTTGTAAGCCAGCGCCTAGATTGGTTTCAACTTTGGGGATAAAAGTATGGTTATTATACGGAAATTCATAGAATGGATGACGATAAGTTTTATTTATATGTTGTTTGAGATTGTTGACTTTTCCGTAGACTTTAAGAAGAGTAAAGTTATCTAAAATTCGGAAAGGATTTGTGTGAATTGTTATTCTTAACAAGTTATCAAGGCTGTCTACTAGAGGATGATTAATATTTGAAAGTGTTCTAATAATATATTTTTTTGCAAGAAAATTAAATCTAATTTTGATGGGTGGCTCGCATGCTTCAGCAAGCATTACATTTATAGGCGTGCTCATTCGATAACCTAAGGCTAATCTAATGGCTTGATTTCTGAGTTTTTCTAATTTGCTAAAAAATTTGTGATTTTGAAAATTGAAAATATGCGAACCGTATTCCATACAACTTCTAATTAGTGCTCTATAAATAGTCAGAAGGGTGTGTGGATGAGCTCCCCACCAAGTACCCCTCAGGACTTTAAGAACATTCAATGTTTTATTGAGTTTTTCAAACAAAAATTTAAAGTGATGGTCGAAGTTGAATTCATAGTCCAGAATAATACCCAAAAATTTGACCTGAGTGGAGGGAAAAATGTAATTGTCATTCAATCTGAGATATAAGTTGGGGTCTTCTAGATTAATTTTTAGTTTATTAAAAAGTAGCAATTTTGTCTTTTCAGGACAAATTTCTAGGCCTCTATGTGACAAAAACTCCGATAATATGTTCGAGCAGTTCTGGAGAACAGCTAAGCAGTAGTTAAGATTTTGAGATCTCGCAATTATAACAATATCGTCGGCAAATTCAGCTATTTTGCATTCTGAAGGAAGTAAAGAATGAAGTTTACGAGTATATATTGAGTATAATATAGGACTTAAAATGCAACCTTGGGGTAAACCCACAGTGCTTACTCTAGGTCCAATCAATTCGCCATTAATATTAAAGAAGACATTTTTACATGATGTGGCATTATAGACAAATTTAGCTATTTTTTCTGGTATTCCAATATCCCTAAGGTCCTCCACCAGGCTCAGTGGGATAACGCTGGGGAAAGCTCCTTTCAGGTCAAGAAATAGGCCTGCTGTAATTTCTTTGTTTACGAATCCCGTAAGAATCTCAGTAGAGATCAAGGACAGGTTATCCGCACATGATTTATTTTTGCGAAAGCCAAACTGCAAAGGGGATAGATGAAAATTGTGTTCCAGGTGCCAACTGAGTCTGTTATATATCAGTTTTTCCATCAATTTTAGTAGACAAGATGCAAGAGCAATAGGGCGAAACTTGCCAGCAGATGATTTTGGGATAAAAAATATTAGAAAATCTTTCCAAGAAGGTGGGAGGTTACCAGAGGAAAGAATATTATTATAAATCTCAAGTAAACTTAATTTTGCTTCTCTGGGGAAGTTCTGAATGATATTGTTATCGATTTTATCTAAACCTGGAGAGGATTTTATCTTTAAAGTTGATACGGCAATATTAAATTCTGTTATATTAAAAGGAGACTCTAGAAAACTATTAAGTTGAAATCCTTCTGGAAAGACGTCGTGGAAGGCCGTAAGTGGGCACATTTCATCCGCTAAATCATATAGTTTATTTATAACTTCCTGATCAGCGGAACAAGAAGCTGTCGCTGGCTGGACAAATTTATTTTTGAATGATTTAACTACTCTCCAAACTCTTGTAATAGGGGTCGTTCTGTCCAGTGAGTCGCAAAAGTCCTGGAAAGACTTTCGTCTATTTTCATTTAGTGTTCTCCTCGTTTGTGCTACAGCTTTTTTGTATTCTATATAATTTTCATAATTGGATTTTTTTCCTAAATTTTGCAATGGCTTCAGTTCTACTTTTTATTGCTGCGTCACACTCATCGTTCCACCAAGGAGCTGGGACAAAAGTCTTATGCCTAGAGGAATCACGGTGAATCGAGCTGCGTTTAGAAATAGGCGGAGTAGCGGCTTGAATCGCTTGGTCTACGCACTCTACAAAAGTGTTATAACTGGTTATAGGGTCTAACGTCGAAGAAATTTCGTTCTCTCTTACGAACAGAGAATTCTTTAAGGTTGAAGAAAATAATGGCCAATTAATTTTTTTGAGGCTATATTTGTGGGTGTTAAATTTAGAAACAGGAATTTGAATGCCCAAATTAGTGACAACCGGGTAGTGGTCACTTCCTCTGGGGTCATTCCAAACATCCTGTGCACATCGAGTAAAGAGTTGATGACTAACAAAGGAAAGGTCCAAGATTGATGGAGACTCATCTGGTTTGTTGACATATGTTACTATACCAGTATTTAAGCAAATTAAATCCAAATCATTAATAGCTGCATATAAATTATCGCCATTTTGACATGTTTTAGAACTACCCCATAGGTAGTGATGAGAATTAAAGTCTCCTCCAATGAAAATTCGAGAAGAATTTACTGTAAGAGCCGAATTCAATAGATTTTTCCATGTGATTTCAGGTACTCTTCTATCATTAGTCGGAACTCTGTAAACCGAAACTATTAGTAGCGGTCCTATTGAAGTGTCAATGGAAATTGAGAGGGTCTCTAAGTAGTTTTCTATATTAAGTATGGTTGTGATTTTAGTAAAGGTAATTTCTTTTCTAATAGCAATAGCTAGACCACCTCTTTCGAAGTTAAGTCTATCTGATCTAATGAAGTTAAAGTTAGAATTTAAAGAAAATAATTTGTTCGGTTTCAGAAAGGTTTCAGAGAGAAGCAAGATATCAAAATCCTTTGAAATATTTAAGATTTCGTTTTTTTTGTTGGTGACACCACGACAGTTCCACTGCATAATTCTTAAGTTGTCTAAAAGAGCCATTTTAAGGTTTAGGTAAAGAATTGATGAGGTGCGCAGCGTTAGAAGAGAAGTTGTTCACAAAATTGTTAAGCTCCTCCGTTTTTAGGGAGGTGCCAGAGGAGAAAATGTTAAGTAATTTCGTTAGAGTAGTGATTAAATAATTAATTATTGAGGTAGCATTATGATCATCTGAGTTTTGTGGCTGAGAAGAGATGGGTGGAGAAAAGGAGAAATTGAATTCGGAATGGATTGGTTGAAAATCTGCTTCTAACCCGGGTACTTGTGCTGTGGATTCTTTACCGTTAGTAGGAGCATGAAGTGCGAATCCATTAGGCAAAGAACTTGGGAGTCTAGTTGCGTACAAGTGAGAGAAGGAGTTTTTTGTTTTTACACCCTTAGTGGGAGGTTTTTGTTTTCCTTTAAGATTGGAATTTTGGAATTTTCTTTGACTTGTAGGCGGGTTGCAAACTTTTGGTGCTGAAGCACTGAGCACTTGATTGTAAGTGCTTTTTCCTGATTGCTCATATTCTGAGGGAGTGGAGTGTGAGTCTCCAAGATGTGGGAAATTGCTAAAATTAAATTGACCAGAAGGTTGAGAAGAAGACTTTTTGGATAAGCGATTATTTCTTTTTGGACGAAGGACAGCTTTCGCCTCTACAAATGTTAGACAGTGGTTGACAGCATAACTACGGAAATCTCGCTGAAAGATGTGTTCTGGACACTCTGCAGAGTTTGGGAGATGAGGTCCCTTGCAATGAAAACATTTTGGATTTTCATTTTCCCATTTTAACTGGAGGGGAGTAAGGTTCCACGTGGTGCCAAGTACCCCCTACAAACGCATCTGCGCAAGTCTGTGTAAAATCGCATCATTGATCAAAATGAGCGGGGTGGTTTAAAGTCGTTTTATTAAAAGAGTTTCAATCCACCCCGCTTATTTCGACCAATAATACGATTTTCTACAGACTTGCGCAGATGTGTTTGTAGAGGATACCTGGAACTTCTGTACACTGAAAAAATTAGTTCTAGAATTATTCTAGAATTTGTTTAAGAACTGTGAGTACGGGAACAATTCGGGAATTTGTTGAGAACAATTTAATAATTCTAGCGTTCTAAAAGTTCTGGAACTGTTAAAGAAGACGAAGCACACAGACCAAGAACTATATAGTGCTTAGTTCACTCAAATATGTTTTCACGCTTCAGTAATTCAACCGCGTACTTAGCTCAGTTGGACAAAGCGGAGATTTGGTAGTCCCAAAGAACTGAGTTCGAGTATTCGCGAAGAAAAATCTTTTAATCGAATTTCAAAAATTTTCTCTTCTATAACGAGTTCAAAAATTCTTAATACGAATTTCGGAAGTCTTCTTGATTTAAATTCTAATTCTTCTAAAAAAACTTTTCAGGATATTTCAAAGAATGAATAATAAATACTTCCAAATTATCCCAGTATACACAGTTCTTTAACAAATTCTAGAACAATTCTGGTACTATTTTTTTCCGTGTAAATAAAATAGTAGTTAAAATAGTAAATAAAATTTCTTTGATTATTGCTTGTTTAAAACACATACTTACTCTTCAGATAAATTCTTTTTGAGTTCGTGAGACCTTAATTATTTTAATATATTCTCACTATATTCTCATCTTCATTAAAATTATTTCATGTTGTTGAAAAACAATATTATTATAAACAATATTAATAATATTAATAGCTTTGCGAAGCCAAACTCTATGTAAAATTCTTTCGCGAACGATTTTCGCTTTCACGAATCTGTTGTGATTAGGCCTTTAAAAAGGAAAAACGACATTAAAGAAAAGTCCTATTAAAACTGTTGCATCATGATTGCATTGAATGGGAAATATGAAAATTAAAAAATCCATAAGCTACAGAAGTTATAAAATATATTAAGTACACTGAAAAAAGTTTAAGCTGTTTCAGTTTGCTTATTCGGTACGGGAGCCATATACCAAAGTTGAGAGCGTCAGCAGTCTTATGCCCTAGGGGAGACGTTTGGTACAACAGATGTACCAAAATAGCACAGGAGCAACACCAAGGTGACCCTGCTGTTATTCGAGAGCGAAAAAACTTTGATTAATAGATAAAAACAAATATAAAAAGTAGGGTGTTAGATCAGTGTAATGCGTGGTTGCCATATTATCAGGGATTGAATTTTAAGGTAGCATAATTTTCATCTGTTAATTACTTTTTTCCTAATCATTGAATTTGAAAATCTTAAGGATTTTTTTTTGTATCATTTTCCAAATTTTTAAATTATATAACTACCAATTTTAAAAAATATAGTTTTAAGAAGAAAAATGCAAAAATTATTTTTTAATACAATTTTTAATACCCGTGCCCCCTACGATTTTTTCTAGCATTGTCCAAAAATGTTCCTTATTTAATAAGCTTTTTACCCCTTAAATAGCATTTTGGGACAGCAAGGTAGATCTTTGTAGATCTTGAATCACATCTTAGTGCAATTAAAACTCCCCACCTCCCGCGAAGATTGACACAACTTAAAAAATTTAATCAAAATTAACAGGAGAAGGAAGATCTAAGAAACTGAAGTCTTCTTCATCTTCTGGATGCAGGGCATTCCCTGTCGAAATGCCATTTTTAAATCTAATTCTCCATGCTATTGTCGATTTCTGAGATGCATTTGCCTGTAATTTGATCAACTTCAATGCCTGAGGAAAAATTATGCTCACCAAGAGAGTTTACTCTACATTCAATCGACAATAATTTATTCGCCATTTCATCGATTTTGACATCAGAACTATCAATACGTGCATTTGCACTCTTCAGTTCAACATCGACATTATCAATTTTTTTTGAAAATTCAGTGATAGAATTTTTAATCTCAGACAAGTCAGACTGGATAGAATCCTTGAATTCATTTATGGTTGAAGATATCCTGATAGCTTGTTGCACACCTTGCACACATTGTCATTAACTGACAATTTAGGTCACATTACAATCAAGGTGTAGACACTCAGAAAAGTTCTTTTCAGTCAGAAAATCATGTTTGAGGTTAGAGACCCGCAATGCAAGGAACAGTTTGAAAAAAAAACAAATATTAAACTCTTAGAATCAATAATTCAAACAAATAAGAATATTTAACAATGTAAACAAATAGCACAATGTAAAATTCACAATATAAAAGTACTTTTCACTAAGAAAATTATGTTTGAGGTTAGAAACCCAAAATGCAAAACACAGTTGTGAAAAAAAACACAAAATGTAAGTCAATGTGCACTACAAATCAATAGTTCAAACAAAGCAGATTGTTCAACAATGTAAACCAATATTACAATATAACTGTATCCTCGAAAATAACCAAAAAGATTGTCAACAAAAAACACCAGCGAAAAACGCTTGCGTTCAATATGCGACCATAACTGATTATATTAGGATCTGACATGGGAGCATGGCCTAAACAAATATGGCGCACTTTGGATAACATTTTTAATAAATTTACATATGATTCAAAACAAAGCAGGCTTGGGTCCGCAAATAGTCTACTTCACTATAGAATTTACTTTTATAGTGAATCAGACTATTTACGGACACAAGCCTGAAACAAAGTGTAAAAAAAGATAATTTCTATAGATAGTATTTGCAAATGGATAGGTACAAATTTTAAACAACGAAAATTTATCGAAGGTGTGCGAGTTCTTCAAGTCAGACAAGTAATAAAATGTGATGAAAATTAAAAAAATAGGGAGATGTCATAGGCTATGTGCTTCTAAATTTAAAAAAACCATGAATTGGGTAAATAGATATTGTAATAAAAGTCAGGGAACAAGGAAAAAAAAATTAACTTTCTTTCTTTTTAAGTCATAAGATAAACTAAAAACTTGATATTAGCGGTATAAAAGATATTATAACCCCCAAATTTAAAAAGTTTATAACTTACAGAAATGAAATAATTTTTGTTGAAGTGCAATGAGAACACATTCTTATTGAAATCATTATTCAGTTTATTTAAAAAAAATTTTTTTTAACAATTTTCTCAAAATCAAACGTACTTTTCTTCAACAACATGTTGTTTTGGATTCAGACAATTATAAAAAGTCGCATTTAAAATTTTTGCAACAATATAGTAACAGTGGTAACTGAGAAAATAGTTAAAAAAGACAATTTTAACGTAGCGAAAATGTGTCCCATTCCATTGTGAAAGAAATAACGATAATAATTTTACAGAGATGTATTACAGATAGCGTATCTGCGAATGTCAGATCCCAATATAAATATATATATTTATTTAGAATATTTTAAACTTACTAATGTTTTTCTTTTTATAAATTGACCTTATCATTAATACTGAGCAGGTAATTAAAAAAAAAATTGAACTCAAACTGTCGCAAATTAATGAAGTGTTATTAATTCAGATTTTCTGACGGTATGTTGATAAATTATTATTGGTCTTTAATTATTGGTCTTTCTATTATTGGTCATTAATTAAGGTCATATTGAAAAAAAATCAGTGCGCATGCACAATCTTTGAATTTATTTAGAACACATGTGTGACTACCACAGTGCATCACTGCGCATGTGTTACAGCAATAAGAAACTACTGTACATGTGAAATGCCAATGTTTCGTAGTACGCACGTTTACGAAGCTGTAGAGCACTACTGTGCATGTGCAACAATCTGTTGAACAGTGGCGGTTTTACGGGGGGGGGCGATTGGGGCGACCGCCCCCCATCTTATATTTGTATGAGAGAGAGAGAGAGAGAGAGAGAGAGAGAGAGAGAGAGAGAGAGAGAGATGGCAATATGGTGCTTTCATTTCTACCCTATATATCGCCCCTCCCGAACATTTTGCCTAAAGCCGCCCCTGCTGTTGAACATGTAAAAATGTTAAAGTAAACATGCCCAACACAAATAGTGTCAGTGAGCATTGTTACACACGAAAATAACATGAGAAAGTGTACATGTTTGTAAGTTGCCTATTGGGAGAAGTAGGTGAACTTTATAATGTATGACGACGAACGAAGTTTTCTCGGTATCGTATTAATATAATAGAAGAAGTTCACTTAAAGCAGCATGTATAAAAGTGCGTGCGTATTAGATTATGGTAGTTTAGGTTACGTTTAGAGTTACATACAGGCAAGTGAATGTAAATAATTAAATATAGATTCATAACATTAGGGTCCGTGTACAAATTACGTAATGGCGATAGGGAGAGGGAGGGTTTAATCAAAATCCTACTGATCATCGTGAGGCGAAGGGGGAAGAGAGGTGTATACAACTGGTTTATCGACTAGGCCAACGGGTGCGAACCAAGTAAGCTTGACTTGTCGCGACCGCAAAGCCTATGATTTAGCCAACTGAGCTAACCTCGTGGTTTAATAAGACTTGTTTTGTTGTGACTTTAACTAGTTTTAAATCAATTAAAAGTTTTGCACATATTAATTTCAGACGGGATGAACTTCTTATAAATAATTAGCGGAAAAACTGATTGAAAAAGAGAAAGGGGGTCATACGTAGTACTGATATCAGATTAGAGGATAGAATGAATCGAACGTTTGAAGTGTATTAGTACACTCTCCGTCATTCGCACTTAACCAGTTACCAGTTATATACCAGTTACGCATTTTGTGATTTTTTAAAGTGTCTTTAAAGTGATCTTTTTTGTTTATTGAGGTATACTTGCAAAGTATATACTTAATAATCCTTGTCTTTTACATAACATTTAAGTGCATAAAACAAGGATGATTAAGTATATACTTGACAAGTACAAGTATGCGAAATGCATGCAAGTATACTCAATTCGGAAACGACCTTAGTGTCTTTTGTTAAGTGTCCGTATACTTCTTATGAAGTCTTGTCAGGTAACCTCACCTAACGCATCTGCGCATGCCTGTAAAATGAGCGGGATTGTTTGAAAAAGATTGATTAAAAGCGTTTCAAACTATCCCACACATTTTGATCAATAATATTATTTTCCATAGACATGCGAAAATGAGTTGAGAGTATTTGTCAAGACTGCTCTGACAATTTTTAATTTCGCATGGATTTTTTATAAATGTCGACAGCCACGTTTGACTTTTATACATTTGTTAAATAATAAAATTACTGTTTAATACTCGTTCTCGTATTACTAAGTACTATTAGTTGCTGATGAAATCAAATTAGGTCATTTGTTAAAATATTCTAATTACCTGCACCATTGGAGTCATTTCGATATTCCTTAACCAATTTTGTATAAAAAGAAACTCTTTCGATAATAAACTACTAATTTCGGGAATACCTTCGGCAACCCAAACAGATACCCACAGAAACGAATCCACAATTGATAAATCATTTTTTTCCTGCAAAATACAAAATAGTAATTAGAATTTTTAAATTCGATGAGGTAGATTACATTCGTGCGGAATGTAAAATTAAATATCAAGAAAGCAAATCTTCATTTCATTTGTAATATTGAAAAGATTACAAGGTACTAGGTAAGTTTGTTTTAGCATTTGGGTCATTGAATTTTTTCTGGATGATTAAAAGTTGAGCAATTTTTATTTAATAACTTTTTTAATATTAAAATTTTTAAAAATTGCCTTAGAATAGAAATATTGCTTATATTTTTCTGAACATTTAAAAAAAAAGAAAACCTCGATACGACTGTTAGAACGAAAGATATTGCTATTTAAAAGTCAGTGCGACTCGACAATTGCTACACTGAGAAAAATGTTTAGTCATAGCAACGAAAATTTGGTTGAGCCAACCAAATTATTTGGTTGTTATTTAATCAACCAAACTATTTGGTTGAGACAACTAAATTATTTGGTTCAGTGTTGTTTGTTGGCATAACAAAAACTTTTGGTTGTCACAACTTTTTTTTTATTCGGGCTAACAAAAATTTTGGTTGTCATAAAAAAAATTTTATTTGGGAGCTAACTAACCCAGGTGCGAATTTTCGGTCGGTCAACACATATAATTAGATAATTCACATGTTATAAATTTAATTACACAAATATAATCAGATGAGAAAGTAGAAATTTCATGTTAATGAAAACCTGAAACAGAAAAATTTCATTAGTCATGAAGATTCGAACCCGGGTTTTCCAGCTGCCAGTCCAGTAGGCTAACCACCTTTCTTTTTTTTTTTTTAACAACTTTATTTACAGAAAACATATACAAATATTTACAAAAAGAACGGGTAAAGTGCTGTAGTAAAACCGTTCAACGGTTAATATAATGCCAAACTTGTATGGCCCCGACGATTGGGCGTTCGCAAGTATACAATTTTCTGTATGTAAAAAAAAAACATTTTTAATTAACTGTAATATTTATTGACATTTGGTGGTCATTACCACATATCTACTTGTAATATATATTCAAAGAGACAGAAAAATCCTTTCGAAAAAGGAAAAAACAAAAAAAAACTGTCTGACATTTTCTTGAACACAGAGAAGTTAAGAATAGTCGCTTGCGTTTTAAAATATAATTATAATCATAATTTAACCTATTAAATCGTCATAATGATAAAAAAAAAACAGCAAAAACGAAATTAACGATATTATAAACATTCTTAAATATAATATAAGGTATAATAAGTAACTTGAAACTTATTTTTAAATACCAGCGTTAGGACTTGCGTTTGCTGTCCAGAATTCGTCATTTAACCAAATATATTTCTCTTTTCTTTTTTGTACACTGTCACGTTTATCACATTGAGGTAAGTTTAGTGAGTATCTTATATCTAGATCGTTAAAGCTACAAGAGTTTCGAGGATTATACTCTATTTTTCTAATTAACGCATGCCTTTTTATGTGATACATGTACGGAACATTTCTTGCGTCTTGAACATAGCCAGCATGATCTAAATACATGAACGTTTCATGAGGGATGTAGCCAGACGCCAGATTTTTTATGTAATAATCTTTATCTTTGTGGTATAAATTAGCTATAAACGTATTGTCCGACATTTCTAACGATTTATTAATGTGATTTCTTATTAATTTTAAGATAAAGGTATCAATACGCGATATTTTAGCTTTGTTATAGACTAATGCCATTGACGTTCTTTTTTGGAAGTTCGATTCTGGGGATCTATTTAAATTAAGAAAACCCTCAAGCATTGTCTCTCAAATTTTCTAAATTGTTCCATTTGAACTGCGCTGATATTAAACCAGTTCTGGCAGCCATAAGTGAGGTGGGGTCTTACAAGCAATACATAGCAGAGAATTTTCACTTTTTTATCTAATTTTTTCGAATAGAATAGTTTACTATTACTAAAAAAAGTTGCTCGAGCTCTGTTTATCATAATTTTTACTCTGTTATGTTGAAGCTCACTATTACTTTTGTTGTTTTCTGCCGAGATTCTAAAATCACGCCATACTTTTAAATATTTCGAGCTAACCTCCTTCATTTTGGGCCTAAAAAGTATGGTCTCACACTTGTCAACTTTGCATTTCAATTTCCAAGTGTGAAACAATGCTATCAACTTTCTAAACAGATTTCCCAGCTCGATCCTCACTGTTTCCAAATCCGCATCCGATATATAGATTATCACGTCATCCGCGAAAGCAATTCCCTTGATTTTTATGTTTTTATTTATTCCGAAGAGGGTTAATATTTCGCAAATAAATATGTTGAATAATAATGGGGAATTAACAGCTCCCTGCTGTAGCCCGTCTTTTAAATCAAATATATCGCTCGAATCACCCTTTCCGTTTACTACGACGAATTTTTTCCGTGCAGCATGTTCCACAGTATTTTTAATAAGTATTTTGGATATTTTTTGCTTAAAAATTTGAAAAATAAACCCTCTAGATTAACCGTGTCGAATGCTTTTTCCAGATCGATCAAGCAAGCTCCAACGAATTCTTTATTATTAAGCGACTTACTAACATCGGATTGGAGCTTGCTGATCGCGTGTACTGTGGAGTGTCGAAACCGAAAACCGAACTGCGAGTAGTGATGCCGTTGAGCGAGGAAATCGAGGAATGAGACGATATGAGAATGAGGCGGTCCGAATTTCTCAAAAATCCTCGTCTCAAACTGTCTCTTCTCATTTCATCTCATCTCAAACCTTCTCTTCCCGTGCTCACCTCGACTTTTTTAGGAATTCTAGCCAGATGTTACTCTTAAGCTGTTAGATGTTCATCTATAGTACAAGTGTGCGTTAGCGGACAGGCTTCATCTCTTTGTGTTAGTTACTCAGTGAAGCCCAAAATTTTTCTACGGTCGCCAGATTTAGTAGATTAGGATACTCTGATCTTGACAGTTCGTTCCGTGCGAGAACCACTGAGCCAAGCATCTGGCAATAGTTCCTCAAAAACCCGAGATGAGATCGGGAAGAGACGGCCCGAGAAGAGATGAAAAAATTTGAGAAATATCGAGAAAAGTGAAAGGTAAAACCGAGGAACCTATGAGGAATCAACGAGAAAAAGTGAGAAATTCTCATTTTTCCTCGTCTCGACCGGCATCACTAACTGCGAGTCATGTATGATTTTATTCTCAAAGGTGAATTTAGCTAGAGCTTTATTAATCACTATTTCAAACACTTTGCTAGTGTTTGAAAGTAGACTTATCGGCCTGTAATCTCCGACTTTGTCACCCTTTTTATTCTTTTTTACTATGGGGACAATTTTAGCAGTTTTCCATATATTTGGAAAAAATCCATTGTTTAACATATTATTAAAAATTATTGCAAGATTGATGATTGAATTATAGTGTAGGTGTTTTAATGCTACGTTTGGAATGCCGTCTTGTCCCGCTGATTTTTTATTCTTTAAATTTTTTAATACGGTATTTAATGCGCCTGGATTGCAAAAAAAGTGGGTATCTTCATTAAAAATAGGATTTACCGCCGGGTTTGAGTCATTAAATTCTACTAAATGTTGCCTGTTTCCACATTCAGTTTGAATTTGCGTTTCCAGTTCTGAAACATGTTTTTTAATTATTCTGTCGAGTGCCGGATTTCCCAAGTTTTGATTTTGTACATTTACGCTCGCGAAATGAGAACCCAGGACATTCAAAATTGCTGCCGGTTAATCAACAATAAAGTTATTTGATTTATCTTTGGATAAAATACTAAGGTCTAGTAATTTGACTTTAACTTGCGGAATTTTTATATTAGTACTATTTTCTGAGACTCTAAATCTAAATATTTTATTTATTTCCGGAAATAGTTCTTTGTTGTTATTATTATTTTCGGATATTAAATATTCATACCAGCCTATTTCATCTGAATTATTACTATTTCTTTTTATTTTATGAAGTTTATTTATTTGCGGCGTAAGACACTTATTGAATGAATCTTTTTTTGTATGACGTGGCACTGCGTGTTCGATAGCTTGATTAATGAGGTTATTGAAATCTATTATGTGTACATCTATTTCTTGATTTGTTAAGTTAGTGTTATGCGGTATGGGAACTGCGTTTTCAAGCAAAAAATTTTCAAAGGCCTGCCAGTCGGCCTTGTGGTAGTTAAAATTAAAATAATGCTTTTGGAAATCTTCGCGCTTGATTCCAATTCGATTAGGAAGCTCTATTCTAAAAGATATGCCGCTATGATCACTATCACATGAGAAAACCTTCAGTTCGTCTTCTCTAAGATCCGAGATTTCCAATCTGCTATCACATATGGCTAAGTCCAAGAAAGAACCACTTCTAATAAAAGTGGGCCTTTCTGGACCATACAAACAAGTTCGAAACAAAAATTCCTTGTCATCTATCCAATTTGTTAGGCTAATTCCTCTGGGATTAGCAGTATCCAGCCAGCGTGGATGTCTTGCGTTCAAATCTCCCGCCATAATGTACCAGTTATTGGCATCCTGTAAATTTAGATTATTAAACACATTGTCCATATCCTCGATAAAATTTCCACTTGAATCTTTTGGGGCGTACGCGCTTATAATAAATAATTTTTGACTGTTTGGTAATTTTATTTGAATGATAGTTACTTCTAACGTTTTCAGTAAACTTTTTATCGCGAAATTTGTGTATTTGATGTTGTTTTTATTATTATGACTGTCCCCCCTCCGCTATCTGCCGCTCGGTCATTTCTTATTATTGTGTAATCTGACAGTGTAAAGTGGTGTCTTTTATTTAATTTAGTTTCAGAGATCAATGCTATATCGGGTTTGAGTTTATTTAGGGTTTTTGCAAGTGTTAGTCGCCTGGCGTTAGAAACTATCGAATTCACGTTTATAGCTATAATTTTTAAGCTATTACATTCTTTATTGATAAAATTGTTGTTCGTATTAGACATATTCAATATTTAGCTTCTGACATGTGACTTTCGTCATCTCTATGTTTCGTTCAAGTTTTTCATTAATGGAGTTAAGTTCTGACGTGAAAAATTTAAATATATCGTCTTTGAATTTGTCCAATACAGACCTCAATTTATCTTCGGCTTCGCTGTTATTTTCTACATAGACGCATTCAGTACGTTTATGGTTATTTACGTTTTTTTCGGTTAAAACAATTTCATTTGTGACTTTGCTCGCAAAATATACACCCGGGTTGACTTTATTTTCTAAGAACTGTAATTCTCCGGGTTTGTGTTCATTCGGACATTTTACACACCTGTAAGGTCTTCCGCAAAATTTGGCCACATGGCCAAGACGTTGGCAGTAATAACACTGCACACTATTTTTGCGGATTACTTTTTCCCATTTTATTTTTTAGTAAGCAATATTTTGGATTTTTAGTAAGTTAGCGACTTTACTTTTTCCAGAAATTTGAACTAAAAAAGCTTCCCTCCCTCTTTTCGCTTTAAAAAACTCTTTTGTATTAATCTTTTTTACTTTAATTAAGTCGACTTGCTCTAAATTTAAATCTTTTAATTCTGACTCTATTTCTTGTTCAGTGAAATCGCTATCTATACCTTTTAACAAAAAAGACAAAATTTTGTCCTCTTTAGGAGCTCGCGTAAATATTTCGATTTTTTTCTCTTTCAGTTTTTCGAATACTTTAAGGAAATCATCATTGTTTTTTAGTTTTAATTCAATTCTATTTTCCCCCAATGCTTTTAAAACAAAATTTTTATTTTCTGTAATATTGCTTACCTCTTCTATTGCGGGTTTTGTGTTTATTCCGAAAAGATACAACGGTGGATTTTTTGCCTTCGATTTTTGCTTACCTTCTTCTTTCGTTAACATGTCGTCATCCAGAACTTTGCCGTTGAGATCCTCCGGGCAGCTATCATAATCCATAACATCGACATTTCCCTCGCCGTTTGTTTGCTTCTTTTTTTCCTTTCCAGTTTGTACGGTTTTTTTCATCCTTTCCTTCTTCGAAGTTTTGAATGTGCCTCTGGGAGTCTCGCATATTTCCTGGTCATCCTTTATTTTATTATCATCTCGTAGTCTGTCAAAAAGATTCGGAGATACGAATCTTGAAGTGGCTTCATCGACATCTTGGTTGTTTACTTTGTTTGGTACCATTTTTATTTGGATGGTGGCGCTAGTTGGCTCTGTACTTGCACTTGAGTTCGTTACGTTTGAAGCCGCGGCCTTTGTTACCGACGTATCAGCCGGACTGATCGATGACAATTTCAACTTTTTTGAAACAAGGTTCGGCCTTGCTTTTGGATCCGAACCTGAATGTAGCCTTTTTAATGCCTTCAATACCTGCCTCTTGCTGGTATTTGCATCTATATAACTATCCTGTAGTACCTCTTCTAGCACTGTTCTGAGTCCAAGCTTCAAGCTTGGACTTAACTGCTTTTTTTCGTTCTTGTCGCCGCCCTTTGGAGACGGCGTCCTTGGATTTGATTTTTTTTTTGTGACATAAAATTTAGCTTAAACACTTTGTGAGTTTTCTCAAGAAAATTAACACTTGCGCGGTATTTTGCTGGTTTGCGTAGACCGGCATGGCGGCCATGAGCATAACCTCACGCCACGCTGTAGACTGTTTTCGTCTTTCACTAACTATGTGTCTGTTATATTAAACTTTACTGCACTAAAAAGTTTATGCTGTGAGAAAAATTGTCCTTCTCACTT
This sequence comes from Ganaspis brasiliensis, assembly GCA_037103525.1. Taxonomy (NCBI): domain Eukaryota; kingdom Metazoa; phylum Arthropoda; class Insecta; order Hymenoptera; family Figitidae; genus Ganaspis; species Ganaspis brasiliensis. The sequence goes on from JAZKLR010000491.1 coordinate 656,884, forward strand.
TAACACTACTTTTAATATGATTATTATTAACACCAATAAGCGAAAATGTGTAGCCTATAGGCTATAGCTCTCATTGGCGGATCCAGGGGGGGGGCACAAATGCTTGCCCCCCCCCCCAAAAGCCTCATATTTAACAATGAGAGTGAGAGAGATAGCACTATAGTGCTATCTCTTTCTCTCTCATGCAATACCCCCTCCAAAAACCTTGTCTGGATCCGCCACTGATAGCTCTTACGCGAGACGTCTGCTCTTTTTTTACCAAGTAGGCTAACCACCAGCCCATGAGAGATATGAACGACCAATATGGAATAAACCTTATAGCTAGACAGTACAGTAACAGACACGGTTGGCTCAACTATCAGACCCAGGTTCGGCCGACCATCTGGTGTTGGTTTTTATTTAGATTTTATTTATATTATTATCGGCAGCTTACTTACAAACTAATCACCAATTTTTTTTAATAATTGTTTGGTTGTCACAACCAAATTATGTTTGGATGTCACAACCAATTTCTGTTTGGTTGTCACATCCAAATTATGTTTGGTTGTCACAACTAAATTATGTTTGGTTCAACCAAATAAGAGCAACAAAATAATATGGTTGTCCCAAACAACTTGATTTGTTACGCCAACCAAATCGTTTTGTTGTACCAATCAAAATATTGTTGTTACAACCATCAATGGTCAACTAAAAAATATTGTTGGTAAAACTAAACCTTTTTTCTCAGTGTACCGACTCGGTAATTGGTTTCTTCACCCTAATTATTAATTGTCTTGAGCGATATTTGTTACCTGAATTAAGTACTTCTTGTCTTTTAATGCTGCGTTTAGTTCTTTAAAAAGTGACCATATCCGCGGCTTGTGAGATGTGTCTAATGTTCCTGAACCAGCAAAAGATACAAGAGCCGGCTGCGAAATTTAATAAATCAATTAACTATTTTATTAATTTACAAAACTACATTTTACATATATATTCACTATTGCCGTGATCATTTATAAGTGAAAATGATTTAATCATTAAATACCTGCAATTGAGTAATTTCCCATTCTAACCATCTGTTAATAATTATTCGAGATTCTTCTTCAACTGGAGCTAAGAACTCAACAGCAGCAAGAGTACTAAAAAGTGTAAGTCCAGGTGCTACCTCTAATGCAGGTAATCTTGCTGGAGAGTTTTCTGAAAAAAAAACATACTTCACTACAGCAACAGGTATTGTTTACTTTTTAAAAATATTTGATCCATAGTCTCACATCGCACAAATTCTTGAATAAATATTTCATGGCAAGGTTTGTAATATTACGACAAGGCTCACAATCAGTAAGATTGCACTTTGAGCTTAAAGTAATGTAGTACAGTGGTGGCTCAAGCGTGGTAAAACGCTCATTTGGTTGGAATTTTATGAATGCTCAAAAGTCGTTAATTGGATAAGGAGGTGTATAAATCGCTATTGCAAATTGAAAGAATTTGGAATTTAGAAATAAACGATACAGGACAACAATGGCTATTATTTGATGACAGCGGACAAGGATTGGTTGGTTATTGGCCTTAGGCCCCCGAAGATCCAGTAGCCATAAATAATATAGAGATACTTAGGGACAGATTTCTAATGTCATATAGCTATTCCACCATTTATTTAGTTCTTTTTATTTATGTAGTTGGTATACCTCTTGCGTAACGTAACAGTACGTAGGTTCCAAGACTGAAACAGAGCATTAAGGAAATGGAGATAGAAGGATTATATTTCAATTTAATATTTGCCAAGATAATTCGATTATACAAATAAGTATAAATATGTCGTTGGCAGTTTGCAGAATCCGGTAGTATGGAAACCACCTAGGCAGTTTGTAAACCGCGGGCAGTTAATAAAATGCCTGGACGAAAACAGGCAATAAGCAAAAAACGTAGGCAGTTTACATAGTGCCAAAGATGTTTCAGGCAATTTGAAAAATGTATTCATTGTCAAAAATTTTTTTAATTACAACTTATTATGAACAGAAACCAAAACTTTTATGGGACTATTGTTTGTTGCAACAGTTTACAGTAAGTGAATACAAAAAATTTCTAATAAATAAAAAATATTGTTTTTGAGAAAATTGAGATTTTTTAGTAGTCAAAAAATTGACATGTAATAAATTTTCAAAATTTATAAATTTGTAAAGCGAAAGCATTAAATCATTACCAAAATAAAAATGTTGTTTTAGCGCACATTAAACTTATTCAAAGTTTTTAAGAAAGAGCATCTAAAACATTAGTAAAAACAGAAAACAAAATTTAAAAATATTAATTTTGGAAAAAACTTAAAAAAATTTTTTTTAGCGTTTTCGTTCATACGTGTTTCTTTATTCGTCCTAAAAAATAATAAAAATCCTATTAAACATGATTCTGAATTTTGAACATATTCGGCCTGTATGATTTGAAATAGAAGCAGTCAGTATTCTTTTCAATCAATTCTATCAATATTAAGTTTTTTTATTTTGTTCTTGCTATTTAATAAATCTTAATTAACTACAATTTTCAGTTACAGTGATGATGATTATTATTATTATTTCCATATTTAAAATATTAAGCATTGTGACTATAAATACATTTTTCAAATTGCCTGAAACGTCTTTGGCAGTATGTAAACTGCCTAGGCACTTTGCTTATTGCCTGTTTTCATTCAGGCATTTTACTAACTGTCCGCGGTTCACAAACTACCTAGGTAATTTGCATACTACCGGATTCTGCAAACTGCCTACGACATATACATATAAATATATACATTTATACATCCACCTATATAGATAAGCATAGAAGCAACGTATGATCCATATATTGTTCAATGTTCCAATTTAAAGTAAAACAAATTAAAATTCATACACTAAAAGCCTGTAAATAATTGATCCTATCAGAACTTTTATATAATTGCAGTAGCCCGTCCAAAGAATTTCTTGAACTCAACTATGGTTCTTTTGTTTGGATTAAAGCAATATAATCTCAGTGCTTCCTCGGAATTTAAAGCATTAGGATAATTTGAATAAATGAACGCAAGAAATCCAGGACGAGCAGAAGAGTGGAGTGGACAATCATCAAGAATATGCGGTAAATCTCTAAATTGATGACCACACTTACATTCCAACGGTAAATCCCAATTTAACCTCAACAAATGTTCTGCTGTGAGAATATGGCGCGTCCTGAATCTGGTAATCAAGTTAGAGATCCTCCTTTCCTCTCTTAGACCTTTAAACCAGGGTCTCTTTATTTTAAAATTAATATCGTCACCTTAACATGCAAACCTCGTAACTCTATTTGACGCAACTTTACAGGAGAGCAAGAAAACTGTTGACACGCACCATTGATTCCTGTACATTTCGCGATTTTCAATTATAATTTTTTGACATTATTTATTGTATTAGAGTTATGTCTTTTTAAATATGTATTCATTCATGGAAAATGCAACGAATTTCATTAAAAAGACATTTTTGATAAAATTGGAGTTACGAGGTTTGCATGTTAAGGTGACGATATGCTGAAAATATGAATTGTTAGATCCCACTACTGGATCATATGGCCAGCATATACGCTTCCAAGAATCAAAATCCTTATTCAAAGTCTCCTTCAGGTCAGAATATAAATTTTTAATTTCTTTAGCTTTGGGAAATTCTGCAGCTATATCTTTCGCTAACCTATCTGATTCCTCATTGGGAATTATTCCCACATGAGCAGGTATCCAAATGAAAGTCACACTCCCCAGATTCTAAGAACCTTAATTGATCTGAATTAATTTGATCCTTAATCAAAACGATAATCTCTTTAACCAGATTGTATATCTTTTGGTTGTTCAAAATCGGAAAACTCAACTGGTTAACTGCTCCTCTACAGTCCGAGATAATCAAAACGTTTGCAATTTTTGACCTTTTGGCTTCCTCGAGAGCCATTTTAATAGCCAATAACTCTAGGGAAAGGACCGAATGAAAGCCCCCAACTCTAAGTCCAAATCTTATATTTAATTCCGGTATAAAAAAGGAAACACCCGATCTCAAGGTTACTGGGTTGTAGGATCCATCAGTATATATAGCTACTGATGTCGGATGGCAAAAACTCAAGTACTGATTCCAAATCTGGTTTGGATCTTCGGATTCTCTTATCTCAGAGCCTGTATGAATATCCGTCTTAACTTCTGAATTGATTAACCTCCACGTCATTGGTAAATATCCCAACTTGTCGGAAGTACTCATACACTCTACCAGTCTACTGGCGGATAAGAATGCTGACAGGATCCCTCAAGAGTCAGAAGAAGGCTTTTTTTGAGTTGTTTGAGATCAAGTGCAAGGTTGTTTCGTGACATATACAGCAGCGGACAAGGATGATGTGCCAGTTGCCTTAAAATACATCTGAGTATCGATTTAACGGACAGTTTGGTTGCCTGTCCACTAAATCGAGAGTGACGTCACGAGCATTCTGATTGATGCAGTTCTGTGCACCTCTGGGCGCGGTGCCCTGAATTGTTCATGTACAAACTTACTGCTGCACATGCATTACGTGACTAAGGGGCTAGATATATGTGTACGCAACTGAAAGAAGGCGGAATTTCTCGAGGAGCTCGTTAAAAGTCCACAAAATCGATGTCCGTTAAATCGAGACTCCGGTGTATTCACTACAGGACTAAATTATGGGGCCACTTACAAAAATTATATTAAAAACATGACTATTCTTAAATGCTGATAACTCTGATAGAAATTATTAACATTAAATTTTTTTGACCTATCTGCACGCAAAATATGTCATTTTGGGCATTTAATGCGGGCGCAAAGTAAGTAATTTCTGACGGGGGTAAGGTAAACAAGTACAAAATACTTTTCAGCCTGCTGACGTCACAGAAGATAATTCTTAATACGAAAATAACAATAATAGACCATTAGAAAGCTTATAAAGTTTGACATTAAATGGTCTTAATTTGAAGCTTTTCTTATTAATAGAAATGGAAATTTGATGTAACAAAGACAATATAATTTTTCGCTTTTAATAAAAAATAGATTATTCTTCCTTAGAGAAATAATAACATTGTGCAAAAAATTACGACAAAAGTAAGTTTTTGTCTAAATTTTCAAAATATCTTATTTCTTTGATTTTATAGATATTTAAAATATGCTTTTCGTTTTTTTGAACCTTTATTATATATCTTTAAATCATGCTTGTGTATAATTAAAATTTTTGAAATACTCTTGTGTAATTGAAACTTGTTTTTTGAAATCCAAGGAAAAGAGGGGCGCGGAGGAAAGTAACACATTGTTACCTCCTCACCTCCTGCTTTATTTTTATACAACTCCTCCTTTTTAGGTTTCCTCATAGCGAGACTCTTGCGCCCATAGCTAGAAGCCACCCCCCCCCCCCCCCGCACCTAGCGGCTAAACAATTGGACCAAGAGGGCTGAAATTCGGTACATATGTGTATTTTCAAGTGCAACTTACAGGAAAAATATAGAGAACATGATTTAAATTGATGTTCACAGTGTTGTCAAGGAGAAACTGCAACTTTTCGAAAAAAAAACTTTCTTTCCGAAGCTGAAAGCCGAGCGCTGTATCCACCAGGCCACTGCCGCAGTTAAAATTTCTACATATACGGTATATACGAGCAACGGCTTACGGAGCGCTACAAGGCAGTGGGCTAGAGGACACGCCTTCTAATGTATAAAAATCAGGAAACGGTTCAATAGTATTTACTGAAATATAAAGTGCTGAACCAAATTTCAGTTTCTACTTTCCAGTTCCGCGATTTCTCCTGAATTTTCGTGAATTGGTAATGAAAGTTTATCAAGAATCGTCAAATTTTCTCTATTGCCCCAAACTTATGAATAAATTCCGTACTTATTCATGAATAATTTTTTTCCGTGTATGAAATTACAAAAAAAATAAAAAAAAGGGTTAGACCCCTATGCTACAGATCTGCCGAATTGTCCTACAGTACCTCTCATATCAATAAAATTTTTATTTGTATACTCAGAGTTTAAAATAAATATATAAAACGTGATTGAATATTGTTATCACTTTGTTTTCAAAACAATTGAAAAATTGCAAAAATAAAAATTTCTTTTAAAGTCCATACAAGGATTGATCAACAGTGTTACGGGCTGTATGATTAAAGAAAAAAATCGCAAAAATTTTTTACGGCCACCCGCTAAAAAAATTCTTGATTTTTATGTTATTTATATGAAATACGAGTCAGTGCTCTTAAGCACTTTTTTCAGGTACTTCAAGGTAAAAGTTTTTTCATAATCTGTACGTAAAAATACATAAATGTACCAAATTTTAGCCTTCTAGCTCATATAATATCAAAGTTAAGGGTACAATTTTTTTCTCTCGATAATTTGCAGTTTTTCTTTGACAACGTTTTGACTATCTCGTAATCTTCAAGTAAAAATACACCAATACACCAGATTTAAATACTCCAAATAAAATAGGTTAATAGCCCGGCAAGAAGGGTGGAATAACCTAGAATTAATTTTATTATAATTCTACTTAATACTTGAATTCCCCTTCATTATATGATTCTGCATTATGAATTAAAAATAACAAAATTCTATTCCTTATAACTCTGTTTTTGAAAATTTTTTAATAAATATAAGAATCGATCGCCAATTTTTATGTTACAAGTCCACGAAAGTAACCACTGAGCTACACGTGACTTGAAAATACAAACATAAATGAACCTTTTGAATTGAATGTGTGAAGAGAATTGCCAGGGAAAGAAAAAATGTCAACTGTATTTTCTATTACGTAATTAAATATTTTGTAGACTCAAATCAGAAGGTATTATTGGGAATAGAAAAATCATGAATGCGTATGCTGTTTTACAGAATAGAAGAAGTTTCTGGAATTAAAAACATTTCAATTCTATTCTGATGCATGGAATACAAAATCATTTTAGAATAAAGCAGAATCAATTTCAAAAATATTCTTTTCTATTTCTGGAAGTAAGTATTTAAGGGAAATTCAAGTATTTAATATAAAAGAAATCATTGCGGTTTTGAGTAAATGTCAAATAAATGTAATTCTTTTCTTTTCAAGGCTTCTTGCCGGGAAGGGTGTTAAGTCCGTTTTTTATGTATTTTTGCTAAAATAGCTTGTTGACAACGTTATGACAAACGACTTTAATCATGTTCTCTATAATTTTCCTGTAATCTACAGGTGAAAATACATATCGTCGGGACTACTGTAATACGGCGAATCTACATATTTCCATAAGGACTTTATTGCATGGCAAATTGCACTAAAAATAATTTTTATGGAAATATGTAGATTCGCGGTATTGCAGTAGCCCCGACGATATGTGTACTAGGGTGGTAAAAAAAATCAAATTCAGAAATGTTACGCTCCTACCTACCAAATTTGTTCCAAATTGAAAAAAATTACCCCTATGTTTTTATTTTGAAATCTGACAATATTTAGAGGTGGCCCAAAGCCCACGAAGTATATTATCGTAAATAATCACTTAAATCATTAATGCACCGAATAAGTTACTAAAAAGTGTTTATAAACAGTAGGTATTCCATAATTTATTTATTAGTTTATTGATATTAACTATTTTTTTTTGCAATTTCAAAAAAGCAACAAAATTGAAAAAATCCAAAGAACTAAAAATAGTTAATATCAATAAAGTAATAAATAGATTATGGAATACTGTTCTTTAAACATTTTTTAGGAACTTATTTGTCGCATTAATGTTTTAAGTGAATTTTTACGATTTTATTGCAAGTTTACAAAAAAATGCGTTTTTCCCGTGCAAAATAAATACATGGGAAATTTCATGGGCTTTGAGCCACCTCTAAATACTGCCGAATTTTAAAATAAAAAAATGGGGGTAATTTTTTTTTCAATTTGGAACAAATTTTCTGACTTCTGTTTTGTTGGACCACTCTAATGTGTACCTACCAAATTGGAGCTCTCTGTTAATATACCAAATATCTTTGTTTCGTTTAAGTACGATACCCTAGTTTTTGGTACGGGGGTAACTCGTACTTGCCCGATTTTTTATTTTGTAGGAACACGAGCAAGCACTTTTGTGTCAGCCAGGTAAGAAGCGTTGAATAGAGAAAAATTAAAATTTCTAGGATTTACCTGAAAGTGCAGAATATTGAATTCTTTTCAATAGGCAAATTTTCCATTTTTAAAAAATACTAACTGGGAATGAAATATCTAAAAAACTAATTCCTTTGAATCCGTGTTTCAACTTTCTAATTCTTTGCTAGTAAACTTTTTGTTTACAACTTTTAAATTCTCTTTGAGGTAGTTCTCTCGAAAACAATTTTTCTTTAAATATTTTTCTAATTGAAATATCATATAATAGAACATTCAACGAATATAATGATATTTTTTTAAAAGTAGGAAGCGGTGCTACTTTTTAAGATGTTTGAGAATGAAGTTGAACTTTTTAACATAGAAGAAAGTAGAAGCCATGGTTAAAAAATACAATTTTGCTAACCACGCAATGAATTTTCTTTAGGTTTAAAAATAAAAACTACTAAATTATTTTTTAAAGTATAAGGAATAAGAACCCGTTTTGAAAAATATGGCTTGAGGTACTAAATTTCGAAAAATAGTATTTTGAAAAACACGTTTTGACATATTATTCATTTTTTCTTAATAAATACAAAAGAGAGAGACTCTACACCTTGAAGTTGGCGCTATTCATTAAACATCACAAAATAAGTAAAAAATGATAAATTTTGAGTTGAGAACCACTGAACCAAGAGAATTACCTTAATTGTAGTGTTTTAGAATTCTACGGAAGCGAGCATATTTTTAGTTCAAACAATTATCTTGAATGCATGCATAAAATATATATTACTTTTTTTTTAATTCTTTACAGAGTAATAAATATTTAGAAAAGTCAATTGATTTTTTGGTGCATCTTTTCTCTAATAGAAAATAAAAAACGTGAATATGCTTCTGAATGATAAAAATGTGACAATCACAGATTAAGGAAGATAGTTTGAATAAGCTAGTCAAGATAAAAACTTTTTTTTGGCTAAAATGACAAATATGAAATAAGAAGTTTTATGTAAAACTAAATTTTATATTTTTAAACAATATTTCTTGTGTTCCGACATTAAAAAATGTAAGTAATAAAATTTTAAAGAAAAATAGTATTTTTTTGAAAAACGTAGTGCAGAGCATTTAGAAATCTGTCAAACTAACCATGATTTCAATGACAGCTATAGAATTTTCGATTTTAAGTTTATGACTATTATTTGAAAAATATTTTGTTCAGTTACAGTTATTGAAACTTCAACTAAACAAATTTATATTTTATTAGAAGTTTTTTGTGTTATTTCTTTTTTTACGCGAAAAAATTCGTTTTAAAATTTGTTGTTTTATTCGAATCTTCGCGGTATTCAACTTTTTTAGTCGCTTGTTTTGTGTTTTCAACATAAAAAAAATTTTTTTGTAACATTTTAATTTTAGGATAAATAACACTCAACAACTAAACGGTAAATCTTTTGGTCTTTCAAATGTGATATGATCCTTAAATATTGAATTATTTTTGTTTTAATTTTAAATTAAAACCTAATTGTACATCAAAAGTTATTAACCCTTAAAGTGTAACGTGTTTTTTGGCACCCTTAAGCTGTAACGCTGGGTCACTTAAGCCTTAAGCCTAAAAAAGTGCTGTAAAGTGCTCTGAAAAATCCGGAAAAATTCATAGTCTTACATCAACTATCCTAGTATAAGGACTAATCATTATATTGCCGATATGCTCATTTGTTTAAACAATACAATTGTTTAAACAAATAAAAACGTGAAAAAAACCTTAACTTTGGATTGAATGGATATTTTTTAAAATTTCAAAAAGTAAATTAAAGCTTAAGAGTGGTACTTTAAGAAAAAAAATATTGAAAGTCTGCATAAATGAATGGAATGCTTAAGTTTTGAGTATGAAAATCACGATTTTTCACATGTTGCATTACGATAATCGACTTGGCAACCTCGTGAAAAAAATCTCCTTATGTGACCTGTACAACATAATCTTATCTAAAAAACATTTTACAACAATATTCTGTATGAAAAACATTAATTCATAATGAAAAAATATAAAAATATGGAAAAATACATTTTACTTATTTGTTTTTTCGCCAACGTAAACTGTAACGCTGGGTCACTCGTGCCTTTTTAGGCTTTCTTTTTGCTCCTGTGACAGTTGTTCATGCACCAAATCATGGGCACTTGTGGAGCACTTAGTATTCTAGAATATACTTTTTTTTAGTATAGTTTTGCCCCACCTCTTGTCCCTCCTTTTGAGTTAGCAAGGTGTAACAGTTTGACAGGGGCACAAGTGACCCAGCGTTACAGCTTAAGGACGCTTATACCCTCAAGCGGTTCTCATTCTATCGGACCATGATACTCAATATTTTTTTAATTCCATTTCGTCTTATAATTTGGTTTCTCTATAGTATTTTGTAGTTAAAATCATTACACAAACAAATATTATTGAAAAAAATTTTTTTTTTTTTGAAAATTACAACTTTTTAAAATTTTGTATTCCTGATTATTTCAAAAAAGTGAAGGATTTCTACCCTTAAATAACATTTTCTTAACAACGGAACGGTAAATTAATTAAATATTATTGTTAAAGCTGTATTCTATTACAGTTTAAAATATATTAGTTTTTTAAAAAAATGTGTAGAACTGTGTTTTTTAAATTAATTAAAATATAGTCATTTTGCGCGTTTTGTTACTTTTTCCATGTAAAAGTCCCAACTTTATAAATTTATATCTTAAAAACAGAACGGTAAAATTTAATAAAATTATAACAGTACATGTAAAGTAATGCATTTATTATGTCATTGAAATTTTATAAGAATCTGTAGAAATTGGTTTTTTGGATAAACCTCCTTAAGGGTTAAATGATATATTTCAAGTTACTAATTTTTTTAGCGTCAGCCATTAGAAAAATGCAAAATATTAAGAAAAATAGTGAATTTTGGAAGACAAGATCTCAGAAACTATACGGTAAAATTATCTCAAGTTTAACAATAATGTGCATTAATATTTTAATTATTTTTGCTGAAAATTTCAAACTTGTACCGACGATTAGTAATTTTCAACTAACCTCCTTAAATAATAGATAATTGATGTTATTTTTTCGTAAAATATGTAAAAGTTTTAATGTAATCTGACATTAAAAAAACTTCGTGCATTTTTAATCGATTTCCCGAATTTATTTTAAATATTTAATGTAATCAATGAATTATTTCATAACCTTAAAGCTATAAAATGTGACGCATGATTATCCCCCAAAAATCATTATTTAGAATTTTCAATGAATAAAATTTCAGAATTTGGGAAATCAATTTATGTGGAAATTAAGAATTATAATTGTTTTATAGCCGAATTCTTAACTTTTATAATTATTTTTTCACAGTGTATTTGAAGAAACGATTTTTTGCTTATTCGAATTATTATTTGTGAGACTGTGGTGAGACTTTTTTTCTATAAGAAATTGACAAGTGCAGTCATTGTAGTAAATTGAATTTTACATAGTAGGGATTTTAAATAAATATACATTTTACAGTAAAGGAATGCTGTATAAATAAATGATTCGTTAAAAATATTAATCAAAGACGCAAATTTGTAATTAACATAATTTTTATGCGAAAGAATGTTGATCTAATTGAATTATCATTTGGAATGATTTGTATAGAATCCAGTTTTTATGAGAAAGAATTTCTATTACCTCCAATTTCTATTCACTATATTTTTAATGTAGCCTAACTTTTGGTTATAGAAATTCTTGTTAAATAGAATTTTAATTTTTCATAGATTGTAATAATCGAATTATAACTAAACTAGCAAATTAAAGTTTTTGGGTTATGTTATCTTGACAGCTGATACTTTTTGAATTTTATGAATAATTATCGTCTAATAATTACTTTTTGATTTTGAATGTTGATTCTAAATCAATAAAAGTACAAAATGCATGTTTTTGTGTTATTATTATAAATTTAATTTTTACAGAGTTACTATAACACTGGGAATTACAAATAATAACAATTTTTATTTTTCTATCTCCATCTTGGAGTTCTTCAAAATGAAAAATTCGCCTATTAAAGGGAATTCAGATCCTGAATTCTTTTCTATTCCTCTATTCTTACCGGAAGGCCTTGACATAACGATTCTCAATTTTATATCTTTAAAAAATGCTTTGATTGCTTATTTAAATAATAGTAGAACTGCATTGGTTGGTTGGTTGTTGGTCTTAGACCCTCGAAGGTCCACAGGGTGGCCACAAAATTCAGTTTATCAATTTCCCTGTCATTTCCCTGACATTTTACTGACTTTACAACGAAATTCTCTGACAAAAATTTTTTTATTCAGAGCAAAGACAAAAATCTGCCAACAACTCAAAAATGAACAAATTTTAATGTTATTTTTTTAAAAATACTCATAAACGTTTGTACTATAACGCTTAAGTTGGTACTAAAAAATCAAGACTTTTATATTAACTAAAAAAAATGTTAATAACTTTTAAAAATATAAAAAATCATTTTTTTAGAGAGTGATTTCTAGGTATTTCGATATAAGAAACTTTACATACTCCAAAGTAAATTATACAATTATTTTGTACACAAAACTTATTTAAACTATTTTTAAATAGTTCTAGTTACTAACAAACAATTTTAATTTGTTAAAACAATCTAAGTTAAACAAATAAATAATTTCAAAAGCTTCCCTTACTCAGATTTCGTTTCTTTTGTAAAATTAATTAATTACTATTGATCTAGAGTTATAATACAGTTTAGAATGTTTACAAACAATTTTTAAATTGTTTAAACAATCTTAATTAACAATCAAATCACTTCAAAAGTTTTTATTACATACTTAGAATTCGTTTCTTTTGTCAAATTAATTCGTTACTATTGGCCTAAAGCCGTAATACAATTTAGAATGTTTACAAACAATTTTTAGATTGTCTAAACAATAGTTAAGCTTAAGTTAGTTTAGTAGTTAAGCATTATTGTACAAACATTAATAAGTATTTAAAAAAAAAAAGAATTGATTCATTTTTGAGTTTGTCTAAAGATTTTTGGCAAAAAAATGGTAACTTTGACCGCACTATGATCCGTTTCAATTTCTTTATTTTCCCTGTCATATCCCTGACTTTACTGAAAAAAATTTTTTTTCCCTGTCATTTCCCTGACTTTACTGACACGTGGCCACCCTGGGTCCAACAACCATAAAAAGGCAAACACAAGAACAGACGTCAGAAATAATAAAAACCATTAATTTAAAAAAAACAACACTAATCAACAGAGATTCAAATCTACCAAATAACTTGTAAATCTGTTATGTTGAACATGTTAATTTTTGTTGAATGTATAGGTCTAGGCAATACTTATTTTACAGAATTTTGTATTATAACAATAAAGGTTATGTTTGCTTACGGCTCAACGTGACTATTTTGACTGAAATCTGTTTTCTTGCTATATTTGCAGCGAGAACCAATTTCAATGTATTTGGATTGCCTTCGTTTGTTGACACTATCATTTTTAAAATAATTTAATTTAATATATTTAAACAATAAAATATGTATACTATACACAAAGTGTACACACTTAAGCATGCGTAAGCACACACCAGGGTTAAAAGGTAGTGCACACCTACACAATTAAACATACACCTGCGGACCTGCGTACGGAAGTTCCTACGCGCCACTTGATGGCATGGACAGGCATGTAGGCATAAGCAAGTGGAGGAACCGTTTTTGTAAAGCGGAAACGCCTACACTGAAAAAAATGATTCTGTAATATTACCACACTGTAAAAAATACTTCAGGAAAATTACGTCCGTATTGTAATGTTACTTTAGAAACTTTCTGTAATATTACTCTTTCGAAAGTAGCAATAATACCAATCAACTTGAATTTTTACAGCTTTAGCCTAAAGCACAACGAATCGTAATCGCTAATTCTTAATCGTAAGAATGAGAGAAAGCAGGACAGAGATATATGTCTGTCCTACTTCCTCTCATTCTTCAGATTAATGGCCTGTTTACACCTTCAAAAAAAATTTTTTTTTGCATGAGAGTAAAGTAAAATTTCCCTCCAATGCGAAAAATTTTTTTTTTCGAAGGTGTAAACAGGCCATTAGGATTAGCGATTACGATTCATTGTGCGTTATGGCACTTTCACACCTCGGCTGGCTGGCTGGCTGGCTGACGAGTTGCCATGGTAACGTGTGAGAGTGAAGAGTTCAGGCAATGAAAATTTGAATTGTCGCAACTCTTCACTCCCATGGCAGCTACCGAGGTGAGAAAGTACCTTTAGGCTTTTCAGTAATGTAATATTACATTTTTCAGTAAATGTACCTTCAGGGTTGTGAATGTACTACTTTGGTAGTAGGTAATAAAAGAACCTACCTTCATAGTATCAAATTCACCAGTAACGCAGTAACAGTTAAGTTACAAAAGCATGTAAAAATCCTGTTTATAATCTCAATGTTATCATCTTGAAGTAAAATATTATAGTTTGATGTATTTATCCATAATCCTCTTATGTAAAATTCCCATCAAAAATGATTAATTATAGAAACCTAATTGTGATACGTCTTAAAAAAGTTTCACACATTAGTTGTTAAGATATTTCTTGAAAACGAATTGGTTATGTGTCTATTTTGACCGTCAACGGGCATTCGATTGAAAAAAGAAATTCAACTTCTGTTGAATTAAGAAATTAAACATTTTTTCTCCCTTTTGTTACGAAGAAATGACAGAATCATTCGAAAATTTTCATAAGGTTGAGGTTAAGTTCAGGTGCAATGCCAAAGTTTAAAACGACCCAAGTAGCACGTAATATTACGTGAGTATCGCAGTAATATTACTACAGGTAAACCTGTCATGAGAGAACCTGTCATGAGACAATTTTCCCCTATCGCGACCCCCTTCCACAAGTCATATATTTAAACTTGCGCCACGCGCAGTCATGCCATAATGGCTGATGGTGTACCAATTTCTCCTCACGTGAAAAACCTGTAATGAGAGAAACCCCCACTACATTTCTCTCATGACAGGTTTGCCTGTAATATAGAATGTAATATTACTGCGATACTTACGTAATATTACGTGCTACTTGGGAATAAATACAAAAATTTGTGAAATTACATAATTTATTTATTTTACATTGCTTTTTTCTAATTTCACAATAAAATTCATAATTTATTTTTATATTAGAATTTCTAATACTTATATTTATTTTATAACTGGCGAATTTTCTTTTCTGTAATTTTACAAAAGCAGTAGGAATTTTACATAAGGTTAAAGTATTATTCCCATCTCTGCGCGTAAAATCCGTAAAATATGTAAAACTGTTACTATAGAAGTAGGTAATAAACGCTCCTACTTCCATAGTGTTAAAATTACCGAATCATTTTTTTCAGTGCACTATGGAAGTACAGTCGAACTTCCGAAGAGTGAACTTCCCAAGAGTTCATTTTCTCCTCTTGTGTCTTCTTCTTCTTCTTCTATTAACGTTGGTTTGCACTTGCTAGCATTAAGCTTTGTGCATCACCATGACCTGGTTGACTTCTCCTCTTGTGGTCCCTTTCCTCATGTTTTGTCATGCGCAGAGAGGACAAGATGGCGACAATCTACATAAAATTTCCCCTCATTTGCCAAGTCTCCCATAAGTTAATCCCCACTAAAATTAACTCTTGGGAAGTTCGACTGTAGGAGCGTTTATTACCTACATTTATAGTAACAGTTTTACATGTTTTACGGATTTTACGATCAGAGTTGGGAATAAAACTTTAACCTTATGTAAAATTCCAAATGCTTTTATAAAATTACTGTATAGAAAATTCGCCGGTTATGAAATAAATATAAGCACTGTAAAAAAAGAAACTTGTAATTTTACCACTTTCTACGTGGGTCCGATTATTACCTACTATTAAAGTGGTATAAATGAAATTTTAATGAATTATGCTTCTTTGAACTATGTAATATTACAATGTAGAAACTGTAAAATTATAATGAATTAAAGTAGCTTTTTTAACTTTTAGAAATTCCCCTTTACAATAGCAAAAATTAACTTTACAACTTTATGTACTTTTACATTATACTTTAAACTTTTCTCTTTTAAAGTAGGTCCGAAAATTACCTACTTCGAAAGCAACATTAGCCTAACGCACAATGAATCGTAATCGTTAATCCTTAATCGTAAGAATGAGAGGAAGTAGGACAGACATATATCTCTGTCCTGCTTCCTCTCATTCTTACGATTAAGGATTAGCGATTACGATTCAATGTGCGTTAGGCCATAGTGACAGTTTCATTCTGTACTACTACCACCACGCCGCGTACTTTTACCACTCTCAAACTTGTAAAATTACATGTCTACTTGTACTTTTAACCTTAAAAATTGTGTTCTCGCCCCACTGAAAGCAGTAAAATTACACATATTGTTACATGTAATTTTACGATTTCATACTGTAACTTTTTTTCATTTTTTACAGTGAGTATTAGAAATTCTAATATATAAATAATTATGAGTTTTATTGTGAAATTAAAATGAAGCAATGTAAATTAAATAACATATATAATTTCACAAAATTTTGTATTTATCATTTTAAACTTTGGCACTGCATCTGAACTTAACCTCAACCTTATGAAAATTTTCGAAAGATTCTGTCGTTTCTTTGTGACAAAAGGGAGATCAAAAATGTTAATTTATGAATTCAAACGAAGTTGAATTTCTTTTTATAAACAAATACCCGTAAACATTAGGGCAAAATAGCCACATATAACTAATTCGTTTTGTAGAAATATATTAACAATTGAAATGAGAAACTACTTTAAGACGTAGCACAATTAGGTTTCTAATTAATCATTTTTGCTAGGAATTTTACATAAGAGGATTTTGGATAAATACATCAAACTGTAATATTTTTCTTCAAGATAATAAAATGGAGATTATAAACGGCATTTTTACGTGCTTTTGTAATTTTACAGTTACTGGTGAATTTACTACTATGAAGGTAGGTGCTTTTATTACCTACTACCAAAGTAGTACATTCACAACCCTGAATGTACATTTACTGAAAAATGTAATATTACATTGCTGAAAGTTGTAGAAATTCAAGTTGATTGGTATTATTGCTACTTTCCAAAGAGTAATATTACAGAAAGTTTCTAAAGTAACATAAAGGTGATCCCAGAATGCGAGTATTTTGAACGTCGACGCGTTGATCCATTGTTGAACAATAGACCGACGTGTCGCTATCTACGCGTCGACGTTCAAAACACTTGCATTCTGGGATCACCTTTACAATACGAACGTAATTTTCCTGAAGTATTCTTTACAGTGTAGGGGGGGGGGGCGATCGCCCCCCGCTGGATCCGCCCTTGTGTAGGAATTACATCTGATTGGCGCATGTAAATTTTGTAAATTTAGCGGGCTTACAAAACGTGCGTTAAAACGCAATCATAGGACTTTAGGATTAAGTTCCATGATTGCATTTTAACGTTTGTTTTGTAACTAAACCATGAGTGGGAAAGTGACAACAGTATATTATCTGTATCTCTTTTGCACTCATGGTCTAGTTACAAAACGGAGTTAAAACTCAATCATGGGATTTCACCTTTTCCCTTAAGGTGATTCCAGAATACAAGTGTTTTGAACGTCGACGCGTTGATAGAACAATGAAAAACAATGGATCGACGCGTCGCTATCAACGCGTCGACGTTCAAAACACTCGTATTCTGGAATCACCTTTAGGGCGAAGTCCCATGATTGCGTTTTAACGTCCTTCTTATAACTAGACCATGAGTGCAAAAGTGATGCAGACATACTGGTGTCACTTTCACACTCATAGTCTAGTTACAAAACGGACGTTAAAAGGCAATTAAGGTCCCGTCCCATTACAGCGTCAAAGCAGAAAAGCGTAAAACGTTGCTCCAATCAGAACGCTCCATTATAATAACTTGAATTGTAGAACATACTCTTATTGGCTAAACGCTTTCCGTTTTCTGCTTTGACACTGTCATGGGACGGGACCTTATGGGACTCCGACCTTAAGGTCCCGTCCCATGACATCGACAAAACAGAAAACGTAAAGCGTTCAGCCAATAAGAATATGTTTTACAATGGAAGTTATTCTAATTGAGCGTTTTGATTGGAGCAACGTTTTACGCTTTTCTGCTTTCACGTTTTGAAGCTGTCATGGGACGGGACCTTTACACACTGTAAAGAATACTTTAGGAAAATTACGTCGGTATTGTAATGTTACTTTAGAAACTTTCTGTAATATTAGGGTGAAGTCTTATACGAAGGACTAGGGTATCAGCGGATTAGAATAGACTAATCAGATAATTGGTCACATTGGAAAGTATTTTCTGATTGGTCTATTCTAATCCACTGATACCCTAGTCCTTCGTATAAGAGTTAAGGTACGCTCCCACTTAGTTCATCTGTCTGCACGCGCATGCAATCGACATGAGATAGAAGAAGACAGAAATAGAAATTTGGATGTTTTGTCTTCCTTTATCTCATGTCGATTGCATGCGCATGCAGACAGACACCGAGGTGAGAGTGTGCCTATATGGCCTGTTTACACCTTCAAAAAAAATTTTTTTTGCTTGAGATTAAAGAGGACAGATACACAGTCCGTCCTCTTCCCTCCAATGCGAACTTTTTTTTCGAAGGTGTAAATAGGCCATTACTCTTTGGAAAGTAGCAATAATACAAATCAATTTAAATTTTTACAGCTTTCAGTAATGTTGTTATATTACATTTTTCAGTAAATGTACATTCAGGGTTGTGAATGTACCACTTTGGTAGTAGGTACACTGTAAAAAATTTCGTTGTATTTTTACACCGTGACACGATGGAAATAAATCACTTCACGTGACACGTGATAAATTTACAACGTATTACAATGAAAATATTCGACCGACATGGAACAATTTCACGTACGACGTCGTGAAATCACAGACGATGCAGAGAAATCAGAATGCATTGTAATATTACTACGTGATACGTGAAGCGAAATATTTCCATCGTGTTACGTAGTAATTTTACAACGCGTTGTGATTTCACCACGTTATACGTGAAACATTTACAAGCCATTTTCAAATCGAATAAATATTTTCATCGCAACACGATGAAGTTCTACACTCGAAGTGTAGTTTTACAATCGCGTTGTATTTTTATTACGTATTACGATGGAATTTTACAATATAAATTTAATGTTTGGGACGGAAAAATACTTTGCATTGTAATTCTGCAAGTAATTTTTTTTACAGTGTAGCCCAAAAGCCTAAGGGTAAAATCAGATGGATGCGTCAAACGTTGCATCTTAATGAGAAAGAGAAAGACGCAGATATGTTTATATCTCTTTCTATCTTATTACAACGCAACGTTTGACGCATTCATCTGATTTCACCCTAAAGCACAACAAATACGGGCAGGGCATTAGATAACAAAGGACAGATACTGTTTCTGTCCCTTTCTGTCTCATGCTCTGGTCTCGTAAAGGTACTGGCACATGTGGGAGAACAGAAGAATAGTGGAATAGAATAAACCAATCAGGAAATGCTTTCCAATGTAACCAATTATCTGATTCGGCTATTCTATTCCTCTATTCTCCCACATCTGCCTGTACCCTTATGGCCTGTTTACACCTTCGAAAAAAAGTTTTTTTTGCATGAGAGTAAAGAGGACAGATACACAGTCTGTCCTCTTCCCTCCAATGCGAAAATATATTTTTTTTCGAAGGTGTAAGCAGGCCATTACAGTATGGCCTAACGTACAGTGAATCGTAATCGCTAATCCTTAATCGTAAGAATGAGAGGAAGCAGGACAGAGCTATATGTCTGTCCTACTTCCTCTCATTTTTACGATTATAGGCCTAAGCAGAAAGAAATACGGTTACGGGACCAGAGCATGAGACAGAAAAGGACAGAAACAGTCTCTGTCCTTTATTATCTCATGCCCTGCTCCCGTAACCGTGTTCGTTGTGCTTTGGGCTTAAGGATTAGCGATTACGATTCATTGTGCGTTAGGCTTATTTCTATCTGCTTAGGCCTATTGCCTAAAGCACAATGAATCGTAATCGCTAATCCTTAATCGTAAGAATGAGAGGAAGCAGGACAGAGATATTTGTCTGTCCTACTTCCTCTCATTCTTACGATTAAGGATTAGCGATTACGATTTGCCTAAAGCACAACGAATCGTAATCGCTAATCCTTAATCGTAAGAATGAGAGGAAGCAGGACAGAGATATATGTCTGTCCTACTTCCTCTCATTCTTAGGGCGCAATTACATGCCTGCGTCGAACGTTGCGTTTTTGCGTTGAATGGTGAGAGTGACAAAGATCTGACTATATTTCTGTCTTCCTCTTTCTCACTATTCAACGCAAAAACGCAGCGTTCGACGCAGACATGTAATTGCGCCCTTACGATTAAGGGCGCAATTACATGTCTGCGTCGAACGCTGCGTTTTTGCGTTGAATAGTAAGAGAGAGAAAGAATTCAACGCAAGAACGCAGCGTTCGACGCAGGCATGTAATTGTGCCCTAAGGATTAGCGATTACGATTCATTGTGCGTTAGGCAATTCATTGTGCGTTAGGCTTATAGCACAATGAATACGGTTACAGGAGCAGGGCATGAGATAAAAAAGGACAGAGACTGCGTGGATTGCCACAGATTGCCAGGAGTCTACGTGGTAGTATATAGGCCACTAAAGAATAAAAAAGAAGGAGCACGTGTAGTAATTATTATTTCTTCGTGCATGTGGTTTAATGCAAGCATGTGGCAGAAAAAGTGCAAATCAAGTTAACACAATAATTGGAAGAAAAAAGGTATTTTTCTAAGTCAATGCATTTTCAGTTTATTTGTAAATATATGTAACATTCTATTATTTATGGATATATAAAAAAAGGGAGTCTCAGTTTTACGTATACCTTACTAACGGTTCAAGAAATGATACACCTAGGTGCATAAATGCCTTACCACGGACCCTCTGCTTCTTACTCACGTATTTTCATGTGCAGGGACAACTAGTTCTGGGTAAGGCATTTATGCACCTAGGTGTACACACCAAATCTAAAACATTTAGAAAATGGTATTACCATGTACCACTTTCTAAATTCAATTGACCATTTCTTAAACGGAAGTAAAATGTGTTTTGAAAATAGTTTATGCATAAATGAAAATGAGCAATTTTCTCCATACCCTATTACGTCTCCACGTGAATATCAAGCCGCCTGCAGCCTCTGAATTTATTTCCAATCCCCCCTGTACCTTCAGGAATTTAAATTTGACCTTCCTGTATCTCCCATTTATAAAGTTTTCAAACCTTAGCCAATTTTTTGATATGTGATAAGTTCATTAACTTGGCGTATTGCGGCATGACGAAAATGGTTTTTTTGTCTCATGTTTAGAAAGTGGTTATTTTGATCTAAGTGGCTATGTCGCCCGTTAACGGGCGATATAACAAGAATAGTTTTCGTCGTCCGTCGGAGAAAATATTTATATTTTGTTCGTCAAACATTAAATTAATTTTTGGTGTACACAGTTCAGGTTTAAAATAAAAATAAGGACATAACCTCAATCTTATGAAAATTTTCGAAAAGAGCGAAAAGAGGTGGAAAAGAGTTATAAACAGGAGCGGGAAATTTGAAATGAAAAAAGATCATTAGATCTTTTTTAATTTTAAGTGAAGGAATTATTGTTTCTAAATTTATTTCTAACATATATATCTAGAAATACAATTTGTGCTTCAAACTGAAAAATTATATTATTTGTAACATTATATCTGATTAAATCATATGGCACGGTGGGTTTTAAACTCATTTAACCCAAAGGTCCCGGCATCTGGGATTTTCTTCTTGATTTTGATTCTGGAGTGTGAACACATGATTTTACAACAAAAATTAAAATAATCGCCGGAGCCGTTTTTGAGAACATCGATTTTTATTTAAAAAAAAACGAAAATTCAAATTTGCTTACAAAATTTCCATTTTAGAAAAAAACTCTTCGTATAAAAGTTAGAGATAATAAAAAAAGGAATATTTTTTATACAAATTTTTTT
Source organism: Ganaspis brasiliensis (assembly GCA_037103525.1). Taxonomy (NCBI): domain Eukaryota; kingdom Metazoa; phylum Arthropoda; class Insecta; order Hymenoptera; family Figitidae; genus Ganaspis; species Ganaspis brasiliensis. The sequence goes on from JAZKLR010000491.1 coordinate 678,945, forward strand.
TCCAATATAATAAATAGTTTCCAAGATAATTGAAAAAATGACATTTTACACATATTTTATAATCAAATTAGTTCAAAATTGCGGGTACCTTCAATTTTCTTGTTGATTTTCAATGTATTATGTAAAAGTATGATTTTCTAACAAAATTCTTTTTTTTTTTTTTTATCGTTTCAAGTATGCCTATGAAATTTGATTCACATAAACATTTTTTTTTGTTGAAATAAACTTCTGAAACGACAATTCTCAAAAAAGTCTTGGGAAAATATTTCCATTTTGTTGGAAAATCAAATGTTTACATGATACATTGAAAATCAACAAGAAAATTGAAGGTACTCGCAATTTTGAGCTAATTTGATTATAAAATATGTGTAAAATGTTATTTTTTCAATTATCTCGGAAACTATTGATTATATTAGAAAAATATTTAAATAAAAAATATTCCTTTTTTTATTATCTGTAACTTTTATACGAAGAGTTTTTTTCTAAAATGGAAATTTTGTAAGCAAATTTGAATTTTCGTTTTTTTAAAAATAAAAATCGATGTTCTTAAAAACGGCTCCGGCGAATATTTTAATTTTTGCTGTAAAATCATGTGTTCACACTCCAGAATGAAAATCAAGAAGAAAATCCCAGATGCCAAGACCTTTGGGTTAAATGAGTTTAAAACCCACCGTGATGGGTGATTCTCCTGAAAGGGATCACTTCACTCATGTCTCCAACGTGAGTTTCAACATTTACAATAGTTTTTTATTGATATTTCATTGAGTTTGCAATTAAAAAAAAAAAATTATTCTGTGTAGATTTATGTAACTTTACACGTTTTTAAAAAAATTCTAGTTCAAGTTTTTCTTATTAAAAAAAATGTTTGTATTTTATCTTCTGGTTTTGGTTAAAACTACTAAGCATTTTACGATTCTATTTTAACCTTATTTGAAAGATGTTAATTCAGTATTATTTTAGAAAAAATTGAAGGACAGAATCTAACGTTTATTTTTCACTTATAATTGTTCCATTTATAAGATTCAAAATGACGTTTAAATTATTAATTAAAGTTGTATTATCAGTGCGAGTAAAAATTCAGATTCATCTCCGAAGCCTCCATTTCTCGTTAATAAAAGCATATATTTAAACGTTTGAAACATTATATGTAAGCTATTTTTAAATAAACGAAAATGTAACCCGAAAATATTGATTAATCATGTCTTAATATTTTTAAATATTAAAAGATAAGCATTTTTCTTCTACTAAACTTTTCATCTTTGAAGCCTTTTTCAAATTTGTGAAACGATCTTGTTTTGTTTTTGGCTTGGCATTATAATTATTTTGAAAAATCTTACCTTTGATCAGAAAGTTTTCGTTTTATTTTAGTAAAAAAAGGTAAAATATATCATTTATAAATCCAGAAAATTAAAATAAAAAATTTAAACATGAAAATTAAAAATAATGTTTGTTTACCAAAATCAATTTTACAGTCTTTCTAACCTTTAAGGTATGTGACAATAAAATGCTTCTGTAGGCCGCAGATTTGCAAATTAATTTTGCGCAACTTATGTTTTTCTTTTTGAACCTCTTTAGAACTTATTTAACAAACAAAAAATCAAGAAAATTAAAAAATTTTGTTTTACTTTTTCAAACAGAACCAGGTCCTTTTCAGGAGACCCATATAATTCCGTGAAATTGACCATCTTTATACATATAAAGCTTAGTAGCCTTCATTTGTTTCTTCGTTTTGAAACACAGGAAATAAAGATGAATTCGAGAGAGCAATTTTGAATTGTCGGTTTGGTGAACTCGTGGACGTGATGTGCACGAGTTAGTATGTTTTGGTGAAATCAAAACAGCTGTCTGCAATTCTTGCAGCTTAAAACAGCGGAATCGGACTTTAAATAAGTAAACAGAAATGTAAAAAGTGAACGTTTAAAAGAAATAAAGTAGGGGAGTGGTTCCCAAGATGGACATTTCGTATAAAATTTTTGTTTAAGGTGACAGCGCCTTATGCTTTCTGTCATTTTTGTTGTTTGTATAGACGAACATTTTGATGCACATTTGAAAAAAAAAAACCAGTTGGTTTTTCTTCTACACATACCACGTAATTTTGTGTCTAAAAAAGTTTTGTAACAGTTTTTTCTCAAGTTGGTAAAGTTATTTAAATTTATGATTTAGAATGAGTACTGAACGTTATAATATTCTTTATTTATCGTATAATAATATTCTAAAATGATTTTACTAATTCAGTATTCGTATATATATTTTTACTGGGGATTAAAAAATGGTATCATGTACCCTAAGATGGACAGGCCTAAAATCTCAATGTATTTTTTTTGCATATTTTCGATTTTATACTTTTTTCAATAATTTTTTGAGCCAATTAATTAAAATTTTTTATTTTCCACCATAAAATGTGATTTTATCGTTAGAGAATTTATTATATTGATATTTTTCGATATTTTATTACTTTTTACTGTTAAGCTATTAAATTGAAGTTTATAGAAATTTTATTTCTTGATAAATTCCGTAAAATGATTAAAACTTAGTTCAAGAATTGTTACACGATGTTAATTTTTTATTTACTACCATTTTCAGAGACTTTTAAGAAGGTGTCCATCTTGGGGCCACTTTTTTTTAGACCGAAAATTTTAACAATTAGAAAAAATGCTTTAAAAAATGTTTATGTTCAAAATAAAATTTTATCTCTGTGGCGATAAGTTACCTTATAAATTGTACTTTTATCCGGTATAAAGCATTTTAATATATTTTATTCGGTTTGGATTCTACAGCAATAAATCGATAGGGTGTCCAACTTGGGGCCCTCTCCCCTATAAAATATCTTTAATTTATGCGAAAAGACAGTTTCTGTAAAAACGAAAAAAATGAGATGTGATAAGCGTCAGTTGATTTAATGTTTCTAACTTACCTACATATATTTATTTATCTATACACCGCTTGTTCTCTTGCAGACTACTTTTCTGCTTGAAATGTCAGAATAAAATTTTAAAGAAATGTTCAGAAGAGTAAAAACTGGAAGTTGGGTTGTGATAAAGTATTAAAATGACTGTGTTTGAAAGAAAAATCGAACATGAATTAAGATTTGACATTTAAAAAGTGACAGACTACAGTTCATTTACCAATGGCGCAGGTAAAGTAGGATTTGCGTATCTAATGGTAAAATCAGGTGGCGCTTTCACATCTCAATTTTTTCGTTTTTACAAAAACTGTTTTTCGCTTGAAGTAAAGGTATTTTACACTTTATTTCTTTCAAACTTTCACTTTTTACACTTCTGTTTACTTATTTAAAGTTAGATTTCGCTGTTTTAATTTTATTTCTTGGGAAAATCATTTCTTCACAAAAAATTTCCGTACAGTTTTTTTAACATAATTATTTCAGCACTAAATCCGAATAAGCAAATAAACAGTGACAACACGCGCACAACGGTTAAACTGTTATGGCCGCTAATTTTCCAATAGTTAATGGAATTTCAACAAAGCGTTACTTTGAAATATACTCTTTTTAATTGTAAGATGTTCAAGATGAACTTATTTTATTGTTGATTCTTATTGAATATAGTAATATTTTTAAGTTATTTTTGTAAGTCTTTTTATAAAAACTATTATTTAATCAAAATTAAATAATTTTAAATATTTTTTTAATACTTTTTCCTAGTTTCATTTTGCTTTTAAAAAAAGCAATCTTTCCAATTTTAAATAGTAAATTTTAATTTCAAAATATATAAATAGGGGTGACCGGGGCTAGTTGGGCCATTTTGCACTCTTCGTTGTTTAACTTCGTTAATATCCAATTTATGAAAACCTTTTCGTACAGGAAACCTGCTCTAATATTTCAACTTTCATTTAAAAAAGAAAAATTCCTGTTATTGCGTTTAGTTTTTTTTTTGGAGAACATTGTTTTTAGAGAAATCTAAAGTGTCCCAACCCGCCCCGGCTCGGGGCAAATTGGGTCATGATTAAAATGTTACTGTTTAAATGTTAAAACATTACTTTATATAATAAACTTAGTTTTTAGGGTTATTTTATAATAAAAGAAATTGAAAAATAAATATATTCAAATTAGAGCAGTGAAAGTATAAGATTATAAAACTAAAAAATTGCTCATATTGAAAAAACGGATTTTCTTAGTTCCTAATTGTTAAAAAGTATTATCACATTGACTGAAATAAATTACTGATAGTGAAATTTAATTAAACTAATGTAGTTTTTTAATGTAGTATAATCATATAGTAGATTCCTCATGCATTTGGGCAACCCAACAAACCCCGGTCAAAACGACCCCACTGACCCCGTCTGTATTTTTAAAATATTTGATTTTTTTTCTATCGATACTGCAAATATCAATTAAAATCTCTTCATTGCCCTTTAAAAGGAACTATTCAAATATCAAAATTTGATAATTAAACTTTTTCTAAAACTATTACTTAGGAAGATATAACAAAAAAACCAAGTGGTTAAAAATTTACTTTGGAGTATCAAAATTAGTTTTTCTTACATTTACTCTACATAAATGATGATATAATAATAAAACTTGGCACAAACTTGCATCTGACTATGTAAAATAATTTTTGTGTAGAGAGGAATGAATTCGACTAATAACATTCGAGTAAACTGCAACGACCCATTCTACCCCTGACCCAACAAGCCCCGGTCACCCCTACCTATTAGCTGTCGAAAATAGTATATTAAGCAACAAGGGGTTAAAGGCAGCCATTTGTTTACGCTGATGTTTGTGTACGAGTGACAGTCGAGGGCGAAGTCCAAGACGTAAACGAGTACACAAACATCATTGTAAACAAATTGGACTGACTTTAAACCCGTGTTGATTACGATACTTTTTATTCCAAAGGCACAAACGAGGCGATTTTAGATAACCTGATCACAGGGACTAAAAGTCATTCATTTGTTTGATTATATAAAAATGGCGTCAATTTTTGACCAAGGGCAAAAAAACACACGCGCCATGCATCCTTTTTTGCCCAAGGGTAAAAATAGACGTCATTTTTATATAATCGAACAAATGAGTGCCTTTTAGTCGTTGTCTTCAGGTATCTAAAAGCGCCATTTTTGTGCACGTGGGATAAAAAGTATATTCTTCTAGTCCTGTAGTATAAAATGCCATTTTTATAGTTATATCCTCATTTACAATCGAAATTTTGTAAAAATACATACAATAATATTAACTATTAAAACCAAAAGTCCTTTCGTGCAGGGTCTAAACGCATTCATTTGTTCGAGCGTGTGAAAATGCTGATCTATGCATTTTTTCACCGTAGGGAAAAAACAGACTCCACTTTCATACGATCAAACAAATGAACGCATTTAGACCCTAACCTACAGGCATTTAAAAGCACCTCGTTTGTGCCTTTGGAATAAAAAGTATCGTAATCAACACGGGTTTAAAGTCAGTCCAATTTGTTTACAATGATGTTTGTGTACTCGTTTACGTCTCTGGCTTCGCCCTCGACTATCACTCGTACACAATCTTCAGCGCAAACAAATGGCTGCCTTTTACCCCTTGTTGCTTAATATACTATTTATTTTTTCAAGAAATTTAGGAGGTTTTTAGGGAAAAATAAAATAGTATATTATGCATCAAGGGAGAGAAGGCCGTGTTTTTTTGACGAGAACATTGTGTGAGGTAAAAAATCGGCCTCCCGAGGTGCATATGCTATTTTCTACTACAAACGAAAAACTCGTGTTTTGTGCGCATGAAGTGGGCAAGAATCACATGTTTTTTTTAACTCTGACATTCAATAACCTGAAAACTGTGAGTTCTGACCCGCTTAACGCGAACAGAAACACGAGTTTTTCTCAGTGGCTTAACTGGGTAGGCAAGGGCCCCTAAACGAAACAGAAAATGAAGCCCCAATCAAACTATAAATTACTAAAATTGGAAAGGATTTCGGAATTTAAAAAAAAAAAAGTTTATTAGGGTTGATCAAGGGCCCTCTGAGCTCAAAGATCCCGCGCACTACCCCACTTTGCCCCTTAAGAGTTACGTCACTGGTTTTTCGTGGATGTGTGCTAGAATAGTATATTATGCATCAAGGGAGGGAAGTCCGTGTTTTCTTGTCAAGTACAAATGTTCGAAGAACGAGTGTAGCACGAGCGTAGCGAGTGCGAAACGAGTTCGGAGAACATTGTGCGAGACAAAAAATCGGCCTCCCGAGGTTCATATGCTATTTTCTATCACATATGTACGAAAATCTCGTGTTTCGATCGCGTTAGCGGGTCAGCACTCGCAGTTTTCAGGTTAGTGACGTTAGAGATAAAAAAACTTCCGAACAGTGAAAAAACCGGCCGCAATGCGCCTGCGCAATGAGAGTTCTTTTCACTGTTCGGAAGTTTTTTTACCTCTAACGTTCACTGACCTAAAAACTGGGAGTTCTGCCCCGCTTAAGGCGAACGAAAACACGAGGCTTTCGTGCATGTGTGGTAGAAAATAATTTTTTTCTCCTAAGAAACAAAAAAATACCAAATGAAATTTTTGTGATGAGTAGTACAATTAAGTAGCTATAAACGCTGATAATTTTAAGAAAAAAAGGTGGCCTTTATGAGATAAAAATTTTATTAGTTTTTTCAAAAAATCAAAGTATTGTTTTTGTTTATAAATATTTTTGACTTTTCTTGATAAATTTTTAAAAAGCATAAAAAATAGAAAAAAATGAGCCAAAGAAGAACTAAAAGGCTATAAGTTTTACATGTGTTCCCTCATAACAAAAGTATATCCGTCGTACATCCGATGAATGTTGAACGATTTGGTAGGATATCCTGAAAATATCCTAAAAATGTCCTGGACATCCTTAGTATATCTAATAAATATTGAAATTTCCGCTTTTCTAGAAAATATCTGGGATATTTTCAGGATATTTGAAATTACTATCTTAAACATATCCTCACCGAAAAAAATATATTCTTCTTTTGAGCGGAATCCACTCATTTTGATGCTTTTCTCCTCTACAATATGGTATCAAAATGATTCCCTTCGTTTTTAGAGGATGTTCTACTCATCAAAATGAGAGAAACTTTTCTCTAAACTTTTCTCTCTTTTCTTTTTCACTTTCCCAATTACCACTTAAATTACTTTAAATTATTTAAAGAAAGTTAAAATCACTAACTACCTTCATTGATTCACATAAAGAAAGGAATATTCATCAATAGTCGAACATTTTGTATGTTGTTTTATTAAATACGCGAATAAAATAAACATGCCACACTGCTAGGTTATATTGGTCTTTTACTTTAATTTCACATTCGTACACAAACAAATAATGAAGTCAAAATATTATTATGTGCACAGAACACTAAAATATTATCATCTATAGTCTTAAATCTTTTAAAACACGCTGTAAATTGTCTTCTACAATCGAAAATTAAAGGTGAAAATAAACGTTAAAGCTGACGACGCGACGCGATACAATTGTTACTGATTGCGCATGTGCAAATACGATATAGAAGATATTCCTCTACTTTTGATCGGACGTTTCCTATCGAAAGTAGTGGATTACTCTCAACATAAGATTAAACCGTGAGAGTCGTCTTCTAATATTTTTCCTCTTCAAAACAGAGGAAAATATTATTGGTTTTAGTATAATTAGCTCATTTTGAATAAAAAACTCAAGAGGATTTTTTAATAGGAATGTTCCGCTGAAAAGAAGAAGATATTTTTTTCGGTACTGAGGATAACAGGTAAATATACCGAAGATATCCATCTCAACACCATCATAAGGATATCTTCTGAATATCTTAAAGATGTCCTAAAAATATACTAAGGATTTCCTAAAATATCCTCAGGATATCCTGCGTATGTTACTTCTGGATATTAACAGGATATCCTATGCATCTCCTGGGATATCCATACGATATCCAGTGGATATTGAAAGTTCCACTTTCTCACAAGTAACACTAGGGAAGTGCCATACGCCGATTTCTCTGTAACTTGGTGTATAAGCAGTTTTTTATATACTATTTGACCCGTATATTTTTGTTTTTCCCCAAAAGCTGTTTTAAGGGTGTGACTCACCCTTAAAAATTTGTTGTGATGTGTGTTTTCATTGTGAGAAAACTATTTAACACACAAATAACAAAGTTTTCAGGGAGAGTTACATTCTTAAAACAGCTTTTGGGGAAAAACAAAAATATACGGGTCAAATAGTATTTAAAAAACTGCTTATACACCAAGTTACAGAGAAATCGGCGTATGGCACTTCCCTAGTGTTACTTGTCAGATATCCTGAATATATCATCAGATTCTTAGGATATCCTAGAGATAACGACGGATATTTTCTCGATTTCCAACGGATATCCGCTGCTATCAGGGTTTGCTTGGGCATCGGTTGACTTTAAGGTCACAAACTTTTCTACTTATTCTTTAAGAGGTTTCTAATACCTTTCTATCAGGTTTAAAGAGGTTTCAAATGTTCATATTTCTAATGTCTTTAAATGCGTGTCAATGCCTTAATCAGTTAAATAACTTCAACAAATCAACACTCTTTTAAGATGTTTCTATAAGCGAGAAAACCAAGAAACAATCGAGTTCAATAACGTATCTCGAAAATCAAGAGTGAGAAGTTAACCGCTTCTTGACAATTAAGGGGTTACACCACTGTAGACGGCAAAAAAAAAGTGTTTTTTTGCGATTTTTTTTTTTGTAGAAGGAACAGAAGGAGGATAATTCTTTTCAAGGATATTGTTAGACTTCTTTAAAAGTTTAGAAAAAAAAATTTTTTATTAAAAAAAAATACAACATGGCGGCGTAAGAGCAACTTCTGTTAGACGGTTTTTTTAAAAATAGCTCTACTGCAAGCAGTACACAGGGTGTAAAAACTGATCTGTAACAAAATGAAAAATTTTTTCTTAATCTACATTAGAATGGCTACAGAAATACGTAGGGGATTTTAAAAATATTCATTTTTGTTAAATTGGCGAGAATTCAAAGTAAAAGTCAAATTTTTTACCAAAAAAATGAGTACTTAATTGTGTCTAAAAAATCGAAATTATAAAATATCAAAAATCGGCTACGTATTTCTGTGCGGAATGTTGTTTTAAATAAATGATAAAAATTGAGAGTTAAAATAATAAAAATTGTTTGAGTTATACTGCTTGCAGATTTGCAAAAATGTGTTTTGAGAAAAACGCGTTGGCGTCACACCACTGTTGACGACTAAAATTAAGCTCTTTTTTGCGAATTTTTTTTTTTGTAGAAGGAAAAGTAAGAAAATAATAATATTATAGGATGTATTTAGGTATGTCTTACACTGAACAAAAAAAATATTTTTGATTGAAAAATGTTTTAAAATGGCGTCATTAGGACGTTCTACCGAAGCATGTTTTTCATGAGACGCTTCGTAGCACCAAGCAAAGCTGTTGAAAACAAGCTAAGAAAACAAAAATCGATTTTTTGAAAATTCTACAGTGGTGTAACCCCTTAAATCAATAAAATCAATATTCAAGCGAGATCAAGCAATATTCTTGATTATTGATTTCTTTTTTTTGACACATGAAGTGAAACATGTAATTTTTTATATTTAAAAGTAATATATTAAATATAATTTCTAAATATGGTTTTGCTCTGTTTTTTTTAAGTTGTATTTATTAATTGGAAAGATTAATAAGGGGAGTTCTTCTTTGTTTTTGGCCTGATAGATTTTATTTGGTGGTGTTTGTGTTCGTTTAAAAAAAAAATGTAAAAACGACCACGGATATCAGTAGGTGGAGTTCGTTAGGCTAGAAGCAGGGAATTCTTTTTATTGAGCTCCCTAATTTATATTAAATATAATCATATTAATATTAAATTAATTAAATATTAATTTACATAATTATTATTATTATAAATAATAATAATTTGCCTTATTAAATATTTAAAGAAACTAAACTCTTTAAAGGTTTATTAAAGATCATTAAAAATTGAAAGTTCTTGAAATAATTTATTCTATAGTATTTTTGTAATTTACAAGAGGTGTGCGTGAGGGTTAAGAAACCCATTTTTGTATAAGGATTTTTTCATTGGTTTATCAAAAATAAATAACTTTAAAGCTAGGAATTCGTCCTTAATTTTTAATATTTTAGGAGACATTAATTTTTGGCAATTACCAATTTGTATGACATTAATTTATTGCGAATATTGTTTTACAGATAAACAACATTAATTACTTCGATCAGAAAGATGTTGATAGATGTATAAAAAAATGAACAATTATATTCTAAAATATTGTTGTGAAAAAAATATATCTTACTGATTTTAAGTCATTCAACTTGTTGAGAAGAGGTGTTTTTATATTCTAAAATTAAAGCAATGAATACTGATACTAAAAATACTTATTTAACTTATTATGTACAATTTTAATAAAAAGGTGTAGAAAGTCAAATTTTTACACGAGAATAATAAAATAATTAAAAAAAAAACTAAATAACGTTAAGAAAATATTGATAGTTAAGATACTAATATTTTGATTTATTTAACAAAGACTAAACATTTAAAAATATTGATAGTGAGGATACAAATATTCTCATTTATTTATCAAGAACTAAACATTTAAAATTGCATTTTTTGATTGAAAACCTTAAAATATTAGCACACAAAAACTAAAAATTTGTTATAATTAATTAAGATTTTGTTAAAATTAAAAAAAAATAAATATTTTACAATTTTTAAAAGAGGTTATAAAAATTAAAGAATTTAAGATTTTGCTCAACATTTTTTTTAAAATACATATTTTGGTAAGTTGAAATTTTTAAGAGCATATTAACAAATTTTTTAAAATTAAATTAACTTTTAAAATATCCAATTCGATCCAATTTTCCATTTATTTATAAATTCCAAAAAAAAAGTTCCAATTAAAATAGGAAAATTTTAGTATAAAGTGTAGTATTACCTACTCTTAGAAATAAACTGAACTTATATTAATTCAAATACAATGGTTTTAAAAATAAAAAAAATCTTTATTTTAGGTAACGGAACCTACAGTCGATCGGTGGTGATTTGATTGGATGAAGTTAATTATTATTTTAATAATAGTGATACCAAATACTACTTTGAATATTTCAATCTTTATTTTTATCAATGCAATAAAACTATTAATTGATTTTATCTAGTTGGGTTATGGCTGATCGACTGCAAGTTCGGATCGAATATTGGCTTCGTTATCTTAAATGCAGAATTTTTAAATTAGATCATTTAAAATTTTTGCATTAACCTTAGTTAATCATAACCAACTTTAAAGCATATTGACACATTCATTTTGTTAATGACCGACCAAGATTCAATATTATCGCTTGTATTGAGAAGATAAATGAGACAAGACTATTTATTGATAAACAAATGAAATTTCTATATTTTGATTGCAATATAATTTCAATATCAATCGAGAACTGTCAATAATCAAGAAATTATTGTCTTGCCGTGCATCACTAATTCATATAATAGCAATTAAAGTTAGCTAAGGTAGCTAAGTCTTAGCTTTGGCTGCTAATTTTTTTTCTCCGTGTTTTGTTTTACCTGACAAATTCCTATTATAGTCTTTAATTCTTTTCTTTTAGGTTCTAAGAGGTTTCAATTGTTTCAAATGTCTTTTGTATCCCTTCTAGAAAAAATCGATTGAAAACAATAGGAAAGAAATGTCTATTGTCCCCAATCGTGTTCTCTTAATCGTGTTCTAACAATTGAGGACGATTTCCTTTATTATATATATTGAATCGTTCCCAATCGTGTTTTATCGATTGTATTACACACGGGAAAATCATACGTAAATTTTTTCTTGATTTTGGTAGTCGATTTTTTGATATAGGGCCAAATGTCTATTAAATATTAAATACTCATGCACAAAAATTTCAAAGAGAATCGCTGAAATTTTCAATGACTGTCATAAAGATTTTAATTTGAGCAGAAAAATTAATCTTCTTCATTTACAGTAATCATAATATTATTTATTTAACAGTCACACACACAAGATCGTTTAATACACTAACGCATATACCAGACTGTTATACTGTCACTATGGTGTCACTGGAAATGTTTTTTGTTTTCGTAGATATGACTTATATACCGACGAAACTTAGAGAATAAAGTATAAATAATCTTTTTTACGCATCATTTTACAATCACTGTTTTTATAAATTGTTAATCAGATATACTTGTTCATGACATTTCCCACTGTACATGTCTTATAAGCTTTCCTCAACTTTGCCAACCTTTACTTAAGTTTATAAACTTGCTGCAAACTTTCTAAAAGTTGACAACACCCCGTTAAGAACAGAAGAATAGAAAAGAATTCAGAATCTGAATCCCCTTCAATAGGCGAATTTTCCATTTTGAAGAACTCCAAGATGAAGATTGAAAAATAAAAATTTTTATTATTTTTAATTCCCAGTGTTATAGTAAATCTGTAAAAATTAAATTTATAATACTAACATAAAAATATGCATTTTGTTTTTTTTTTATTGACTTAGAATCTACATTCAAAGTCAAAAAGTACTTATTAAACAATAATTATTCATAAAATTTGAAAAGTATATCAGCTGTCAAGATAACAACCGAAAAACTTTAATTTGCTAGTTTAGTTATAATTAAGTAGAATTTAGATAATATTCAAACAATTCTAATTTTATAGCTTTAAGGTTATGAACATTTTCATTAAATATTTAAAATAAATTCAGGAAATCGATTAAAAATGCAGGTTTTTTTAATGTCAAATTACATTAAAATTTAGACATATTTCACGAAAAAATAACATCAATTATCTATTATTTAATCTGTGATTGTCACATTTTATCATTCAGAAGCATATTCACGTTTTTGATTTTCTATTATAGAAAAGATGCACCAAAAATCAATTTACTTTTCTAAATATGACTCTGTAAAGAATTAAAATAAATAATAATAGATATTTTATGCATGAATTCAAGATAATTGTTTGAACTAAAAATATGCTCGCTTCCGTGGAATTCAAAAACACTACAATTAAAGAGAATTTAAAAGTTGTAAAAAAAAGTTTACTAGCAAAGAATTAGAAAGTTGAAACACGGATTCAAAGGAATTAATTTTTTAGATATTTCATTCCAGCAGTTAGTGTTTTTTAAAAATGGAAAATTCGCCTATTAAAAATAATTCAATATTCTGCTCTTCCAGGTAAAACCTAGAAATTTTAATTTTTCTCTATTCAACGCTTCTTACCGGGACTTGAAGAAATATAACGATATTTTGTTTTGAAAGCACTTCTGGCTACAAACAGCTCATAATGCGCAGATGCTCACTGCGCATATAAGTTCAATCGTTCTCAATCGTGTTAAAGTGTATCTCAATTGGCGACAATTGCAAACGATTATCTCTCAATCGTTTTGAATCGTGTTAAACTATCCCAATTGGCGACAGTTGCATACGATTAACTCTTAATCGTTCTGGATCGTGTTAAACTATATCCCAATTGGCAACAATTGGAAACGATTCCACAGTCGTTAACTTTCAATCGTTTTGAATTGTGGTCAATTGATTTTTCCTAGAAGGGATGTATCTGTTTTTCAATAGTACATTGTATGACTAGTGGTGAAAGAGAGTGATTTCTCGAGAGCAGTATTCACTTGAGAGAAATTATCCTTTTACCACGTGTTACACACGAGATTTTCTCCAGCACCTTGCGAAATGCGTTTCCGAATATACCTTTATAATTTAAGGGGTTAGACCACTGTAAAGCACGTAAATTAGACCTAATTTTAAGGTCTTTTACGGGAGCAAGATAAAACCCGGTTTTATTTATTATTATTAAGCATTTATTGAAGTATAAAAAAATTATTTTGCTAAGTTGAAAAAGTTAAAATGGCAGCCTAGATTGTCGATTTGAAAAATTCAGTTTTTTAAGTAGAGGTCTACACGGTCGGTAGAAAATCTTTGGCAATTTTTGATGTAGAACAATAACACAAAATTTTTACGAATTTGCAACTCAAAAACTAAAGAAGTACGTAGGGGATTTTGAAAAAAACTGTTTTTGTGAAAATGGCACACATTTGAATGAAAATTTCCAGTTTTTTGGGAAAAAATTGATAGAATATTGTTAATAAAAATTTTTTTTTTTTTACTAGAGAAAAACCCCTACGTACTTTCATGAAGAATGTTATCATGTAGCTGCATACCAATTTTCAAGTAAATTGGTCGAAAATTGTGCGAGAAAAGTTACCGGCCAGTTTGAAAAATGTGGGTTTGAGAAAAACGCGTTTAAAGTTTAATAACATAGACGTTTCTAGTGCACTGCGCATAGTAGGGCTTCGCGCGGATTTAAAATTTAACTTTTAAAAGTGTTTTCTTTCTATAATGTTTATTGTTTCTTATTTTTAAGACCCTATGACACCTTTCTAACCAAAAAATTCTTTTTTGATTTTTTGGAAGGTTCACAGTGGTCTAACCCCTTAAACTAATCGGGAAGTGTTGAATGTATTATTTAATAGGTTATGCGTAACTTCAACAAAAATAACAGATGCGAAATAGTGTTTTATGAAAATTCCGCATACAGAATAGTGTTTCATGAAAATTCCGCGTAATAGTGTTGTTTATGACAATTACGCATGCGGAATAGCGTTTTATGATAATTGCTCATGTGGAATATCCAGGAGCGTAGCCAGAAAAAAATTTCGTGGGGGGTTTTGAAATTTTTGTACGTTTCAGGGGGGGTTTTGAAAAAAATTTTGCGTAAAAAGACCTTTTTTCAATAGAATGACAAAGCTTGCATATAGTGTTTTATGACACTTATGCGTGAAATAGTGTTTTATGAAAATTCCGCATGCGGAATTATCCTGAAGCAGTAAATTCGGCATTATATTTGCGCATGCGGAATTATCATAAAACGATATTCCGCCTGCGCAGTTAAAATGCGGAATTTCGCATTTTATTCCGCATGCGGAATTATTATAAGACAATATTCCGCATGGCAATTATAATGCGGAATTATCATAAAAAAATATTCCGCACTTGGAATTTTCATAAAACACTATTCCGCATGTGAAATTTTCATAAAGCACTATTCCGTATGCGGAATTTACATAAAACACAATTCCGCATGCGTAATTATTATAAAACACTAGTGGTGGGCCTACTCTTCTAAGCGGCTAGTTTTTTACGTAATTTACTTTCGCCACTGTTTTTAAGAGTTGTGAAAAGTATCACTTTCGCCACACTTTTTAACCATTTTTAACTTAGAAAGCTGGTGTTGGAGATTATATAGATATCAACTTGCCTTAATGATATTTCTAAGAGAAAGAGGTTTTATCTGGGAAATCCTTAGTAATTTCTAGCATTCTAAAGAGGTTCTAATGTTTTTTTAGGAGATAATTATCCTTTAGGTGTTCTATAATATCTCTAACTGTCATTGTAAGAGACAAACAAATTTCCTACTAGTTTCCAAAACATGTTATCGTGCCTCTGATTTAAGGAAAAGAAGTATGAAATGTTTTCTTAAGATTTTTCAAGAGCTTTCAATCACAGTAGAACCTATCATAGCATATCCTAATAGCCTAAAGCACAATGAATCGTAAACACTAATCCTTAATCGTAAGAATGAGAGGAAGTAGGACAGACATATATATCTATGTCTTGTTTTCTCTCATTATTACGATTCATTGTGCATTAGGCTATTATATTGTATCCGCCATCCCACCAACTAACTTGTTCTAATTAGGTTAGCAGTTAAATACTTCAGGGCTGTGACGTTAAAATGTAAATATGTCAGGAATACCAAATTTAGAATCATTATTTCATCAGCCTAAAACCCATTTAACCTCAAATGCATTCAGCCGAAAACCATTTGGCCTAAATCCCATTTCACCTAATTTATAATGTAAAATTTAGGCCAAATGGTTTTACCCGGTTGTAAATCCGTGTACAAGATCATCTACTGAACTTGTACATGATTCTGGATAAAATCATGCACATGTGCATTGACTTGTCTTGTGCATGAACTTGTGGATGGTCAACACATGAATTTGGAACAACGAACGTGTACATTTTCATGCACGCACAATAAAATCTGATACAAGAACATGTGCATGAACGTGCAAATGTTTATGCACATAATTTTCCATACTTTAAATATTATTAACAAATGTTACTTGTTTTATAATGGTCCTTTACCTTTTATAGCCATTAAAATCTACTGCGCAGCCTTCACTCCCATAGATAACTAATGCGCAACGTTTAAAGTTTAATAAATAATTATCCATTTTCGTGTACAGATTCATGTGCATGTTCGTGTGCATGTTCATGCACATGAAATTATTTGCCTTTAGAAGCGTTCATGAACATCTGCATGTTCCTTTGCACTTTTGTTGTTCCAAATTCATGTGTTGACCATTCGCAAGTTCATGCACAAAGCAAGTCAATGCACCTGTGCATGATTTTATCCAGAATCATGTACAAGTTCAGTAGATGATCTTGTACACGGATTTACAACTGGTAGGCTAGATGTATTTTAGGTTAAATGTGTTTTAGGCTACATGCATTTTAGGCTAAATGTGTTTTACGCTAGATGCATTTAAGGATGAATAACTTTTAGACTATATGGTTCTGCGCGTCATAAAAAATTATTTTGGAAATTTTTTAGGAACATCTGAAAACTTTTGAGGATGATTATTGTACTCTTCTGTAGATATTTCCGGAAAAAACTCACATCCATCGTTCTTAAATAATTGAAGAATTATTACCGTATTATTTTTTCCAGTACACCAATCGCGATTATACACACGGAAAAAAATTAATATCCAAATTTGATATTTAATATGAGATTCAAGCATAAATTATTTCTAAAAAAAAAAGTAAGATGTAATAAAATCTTTAAAATTAAAATATGGATTTATATCAGATTAAAATATTAGTATTGTAAAGAATACATATTTATTCTTATGCCTAAAAACAATATTAGAAATCTCTAATTCTGTGAAATATGGAAAATACACAATAAAAAAAGCAAATGACTGATCCAGCCAATGCATCGCAGCAACATTCACAATTATTATGCTATTTTACTATTTTTTCAATTCTTTGGTAAAAAATTTTAATTTTATTATTAGAATAAGAAATAAAGTAATTTAATGTTACACATTGTATAATTCCTCATTTTATGCATAGCCCATTACGAATAGAATTTAAGTTATTATTAAAATTTAGAGCAAACGGATTACTTAGAATGTATGTGTTTAAAAATTTTAAAAAAATAGTAAAACGTTTTGTTTAAAAGTATTCGACAAAAATAATTATTTTTTAGTGTAAATTTATTAATAAAAAAGTCGATCTAAATTCAGTCAAGTCTTTATTATATCCCAAAAACTGAACATTTTTAAACTTTTTCGAATAATAAAATGTTTTAGCATAACCTTTTTTATATATTTCTAGGTTGATAAATGAACATATCTCTAAATTAGAGATTTCATAAAATGTCATTTTCTGATATAAAGTTTTGCAAAATAAAGCATAACTTATTATAAAAAGTTTGATTATAATGCTTAATTTAGATACATTTTTAATTCTCTGCAATTAAGAATTCAACTCATTTCAAATTTTGTGATTAATTTTTTTCCGTGCATATTAAACACCATATCTTACAGACATACAAAAGGTTTCTTCTGAACATCTAAAAAATGTCCTCAGAGCATTTTTCGGATATCCCCACAATATCCTTAAGGGTGTTTACATGCTATCTCAAAACCAACATAAGCAAATATTCTGTACATCCTCAGGATGTTCCAAAAATATACTTAGGTACCCAGGAAATAAAGATGAATTCGAGAGAGCCATTTTGCATTGTCAAGAGGGCTAGGTGAACTCGTGGACGCGGTTTGCACGAGTTGATAGGTTTTGGGGAATTCATAACAGCTGTCTGGAATTCTGGCAGCTTAAAACAGCGGAATCGGACTTTAAATAAATAAACTTAAGTGTAAAAAGTGAAAGTTTAAAAGAAATAAAGTGTAAAATACCTTTAATTTAAACGAAAAGACAGTTTTCGTAAAAACGAAAAAACTGAGATCTGACAAGCGTCAGTTGACTTTACCTTTCGATACATAAGTCCTACCTTACCTGCGTCATTGGTAAATGAACTGAAGTCTGTTACTTCTCAAATGTCAAATCTCAATTCATATTCGATTTTTTTTGCAAACACAGTCATTTTAATACTTTACCACAACTAAACTTACACTTTATACTCTTCTGAACATTTCTTTAAAGTTGTATTCTGATATTTCAAGCAGAAAAGTGTCTGCAAGAGAACAAGCGATGAATAGATAAATGAATATTATGTAGGTAAGTTAGGAACGTTAAGTCAGCTGACGCTTGTCAGATCTCAATTTTTTCGTTTTAACAAAAACTGTCTTTTCGTTTAAATTAAAGGTATTTTACTTTTATTTCTTTCAAACTTTCACTTTTTACACTTCAGTTTATTTATTTGAAGTCCGATTCCGCTGTTTTAAGCTACCAGAATTCCAGACAGCTGTTATGAATTCCCCAAAACCTATCAACTCGTGCAAACCGCGTCCACGAGTTCACCAAACTTTCTTGACAATTCAAAATGGCTCTCTCGAATTCATATTTATTTCCTGGGTATCCATTGTACGTTACTTCTGGATACAAGAAGAAAATCCAAAACATTTACTGGGATGTCTTATGGACATCCCTCAGATATTCAAATTTCCGCTTTCTCACACTGAGAAAAATGGATGTTTAGAATTAGATGTTTAAAACAAGATAGTAACGCTTAACCTCTAAATATTAAAGGTTACCATCTAAGATATTAAATTTTAACATCTAGATATTCTAGTTTAATATGTAGATGTTAAGCCTGAACATCTAGATAGCTGTCACTATGTTAAGTGATAGATATGTTAAGCGTTAACATCCAGATGTTAAGGGTAAACATCCATTTTTCTCAGTGCAGATACCCTGAAAACATCCATCACATATCCTTAGAACATCCTAAAGATATTCGTGGGTATTTTCTGGTATTACCTAAATTTTGATAAACAAGAATGATGCATATTTATAACACTTTAAATGATTTCGTGATTTAATAACGTACATGCACTAACAGCTAAAGCTTACTGACATAATTTAACTTCTCTTTTCGTATTAGGTACAGAATTAAAAGTTTTTTTTTGTTACAGGTGATGTAATCGAACATACGGCTAGGAGAAGTACTTAGAGGAAGGTGTGTATTAGCAAATATATTTATAAAAAAAAATAATTTTTGTTACAAATGTATGATGAAAATGTATACCACTTTAAATGATTTCGTGATTTAATAACGAACATGCACTACCAGCTGAAGCTTACTAATATAATTTGACTTCTCTTTTCGTATTAGGTACAAAATTAAAAGTTTTTGTTGTTACAGGTGATGTAATCGAATATACGGCTAGGAGAAGCACTTAGAGGAAGGTGTGTATTAGTTCATATATTTATAAAAAAAATAATTTTTGTTACAAATGTATGATGAAAATGTATATCACTTTAAATGAATAAGTGATTTAATAACGAACATGCACTACCAACTGAAGCTTACTAATATAATTTAAGTTCTCTTTTCGTATTAGGTAGAAAATTATGAGTTTTTGTTCTTACAGGTGATGAAATTTACGGCTAGGAGAAGCACTTGAATGAAGGTGTGTGTTAGTAATGTAGGATCATGAATTTCTTGACACAAGTAGTATTGGAAACAGATACAATATGATAGATTAATATATAACATTTTAAATACCAAATTAATTTAGAACATTTTCTTCGCGAAGCATTCGCCTCTTTATCTTCGAACGAACTCCCCTTGTCTTCCCTTTCTCCTTACTCAACTTACTCGACTTAAGTCGACCGAAAGGTCGACTTATAGGAACAGTTTTAAATTTAAAAATTAACACTAATGTTCTTTAATAATTGTTTTCCCACAATCGGCCATCCTGCTGATGCAACACCCTCGCTGCAGTGGTTGTTATTCGTTGTCTTCACTGTCAGAATAAAAGTCTGGCTTTTGCCAGTTTGGCCACGGCTTTATGTGGTCTGTTGCAGTACTGGTTCGGTTTGGTCCCTTTGTGTCTCCCAATTTCTCTACCAGATATCGGTCGTGACGAAGAACTGATACGACTTCAAGTGGCCCTAAAAATCCCGGTCGTAACTTTAAGCCTGGTCAACCTTGTGTTGGCTGGATCGCCACTAGGTCTCCGACTTGGTAAGTCCGTGCTGCTTTTCTCCTTCGATTTGTGGTCTTTTCATTCTATGCTTGAATATTTGCCAAATTGGCTGTGGCTTCATCTCTCAGTTCAAAACGATACTGCCGTAAAATCTCAATCATCTCTTCGAGCAGAGATCGGATTGCTAAATCATCTTTTAATCGCATGTTCGTTCCAATCCTGAGCTCGAATGGAGTCATTTTAATACTTTAGCTGAAAGATGCGTTTAAATGTTGCTGTAGCTGGTCGACGAACTTGAACCAGTTACATGGATTTTCTGCTGATAATTTTGACATAACTGGGATCAGTGTATGGTTTATCCGTTCTACTTGCCCATTACCACGCGGAATACCGGTGGTAATTAACA
The DNA here is from genome assembly GCA_037103525.1 of Ganaspis brasiliensis. Lineage (NCBI taxonomy): Eukaryota > Metazoa > Arthropoda > Insecta > Hymenoptera > Figitidae > Ganaspis > Ganaspis brasiliensis. Next base: position 699,508 of record JAZKLR010000491.1, read on the forward strand.
CATGTTCTATATCCTGATCCTTACAGAATTCACGGAACGCGTTAGAGGTAAATGCGGTTCCTCTATCCGAGATGATACGTCTCGGATTTCCGAAGGTCACTGCTTGCTTTCTAAGACGGTCAATTACCTCTTCATTCGTAGTCGACTTTGTTGGGTAAATCCAACTGAATTTGGTAAACGAGTCAGTCACCACGAACAGGTGATTGTACTTCTTTCTTGTTGATGGTAAAGGTCCCAGATGGTCCACATGAAAGGAATCTAGAGGTTTAGTACCCTTGTCTACTAGTTTGTTAAGACCTTCTTCTTTACCCTGTTTTTTCGCCACAAGGATGCATTTGACACAATTCTCAATAATGTTCTGGATTCTTTCTCGCATGTTTGGAAACCAATATTTCTGTTCAATGAAATGCTCGGTCTTCCGGATGCCAAAGTGACGTCTCTCGTGAGCTTGCTTCCCTGCTAAAAAAATCCGATAGAAAACGGATAAAACCCGGATATAATAGGGTTCTATCGGTTTCTATCGTAATTCTATCCGGTTTTTGTCCCCGTTTTATATCAGGTTTTTATCAGTGTTTCATTCGAGTTTCATCAGGGTTCTATCCGGGTTACCAAAATTTTGCTACATGGTTTTTACATGGGTTTTATACGGTTTCTATATGGATTCAATCTGTTTTGTATCTGATCCCTTACATTACTTTTAATCGTCTTTTATCCGGTTCTTATAGCGATTGTACTTGTTTTATATCCGGGTTTTAACAGGGTCCCTGTATCCGGTCCCTGTATGGGTTTTGTAAGGTTTCTATCTATTTTGTAGCCTGATACAAAACAGATAGAATGCGAATAGAATCCAGATAAAGCCCAGATAGAACCCGGATAGAAGAGGGTTTAACTGGATAATATCGTAATTGAATCCGGTTTTTATCCGGGTTTCCCTGTTTTATACCTGGGTTTGGTCGGTATTCTATCCGGGTTCTTCAAGGTTTTCTATCCGCTTCCTATATGGGTTCTCAACAAAGAAATTTAATAGTTTAACTTATTTTTTATATACTTTGTTTATTGGACATGGCATTATTTATTCTTTATACCGAATGGGAAATTGTCATCGGTTACCATTGGTTAAATAACGTGCAAGAATGGTTGCCAATAGATTTCATCTTGTCAAACTATTGGCAGCCACTATTGGACCACCATTGAAATAACCAACAAATAAGTTGTTTAAATTTATTTTTACAACTCTATGAACATAGAGTTGTTTAAAAATCTTCTGCCAATACTTGGCTAAGAAGATTTCAAAATGTAAAACCACATTTGGTTTGTATTTTCAACGGTACAGTCCCGAACAGGGTAATCCATCGGCAAGAGATTCGGCGCGAGTTTGGGACCGCGAGCTTCGATATTGGGGATTTACATTGGGCCAATGTTTCTACCAATATTGGACTGTCACTTCGGTCCGAGTCTCAAAATTAATCTATGCCCAATATTGGTACTTCAATATAAGCCCAATATTAAAACCTTTAATCTACCCAATTATGCGTACATTATACACAAAAACAAAAAATCCTAAAAATATTTCGATACACGGTTTCTGAAGCATATATTCTGAGATTATACCCATTATAATCTTTTTTTGTCATTTATATATTTATTATAATTTATATAATCGCTTACCTAAGAGAAAAATTCCCTTCCGCTGGGAATCGAACGCACGACCCTAACACTAACAGTCCGCAACCCTAACCAACTATCTACGCAACGCACGCTACACTGGTTTATAAGAAAGTTGAAGACATTCGTACTACATATTACACACAGAGTAACACTGTTAAATGTAGATAATTAATTCATAATATGTTCTACTTATAAATTGCATTTAGTAAAATGGTGTTGTCTCCCAATAATAAACATAATTATTTTTAGTTTAGATAAAAATGAGTCAAATATTTTTGCTATACGGTTCAAAATATTATTTATAACGCAAAATAAATAGTACAAAAATAAAAAGATCTTATATGATCGTGGGCTGTATACTCTGTCAAATAAAAAAAAATTGTTTTATATTTAAATGTTTTTAGGCTAAGTTATAGACTATTATTTCATTTCTTTTTTTATAAATAAGTTTAATAACTGTTTTACAATTACAGTTTTTAATCACAAAACTGAAGTATTTTAAAAAACCCAAACAAAATTTGTAATACACTGAAAAACTTTATAGATCATTATTTGCTTAACTCACAATTAAATTTTAGTAAACTGACTATCAAAGTGGGGAAAAGTGGTCACTAGATAAAATATTTTATTTAATATAAGCTTATTAACAATATATGATTTCTTTTTTATTAAAATTTAGTAGTCAGTCGATCAAAGCTGCACGCATGCAAATGAACATTGCTCGTACATGTAAGAACTGTTAAATTCAAGAAAAAAATTTATTACCAAAAAATTTTCAATTTAAAAAAAACTTGTACTTAACCAAGATGATTTAAAATTTTTATTTTTTTCCTAGAATAAATTACAAAAACCTTTTAATTACTTTATTACTATAAACTTTAATTAAAAATAAATCTCCTTAAGTGCAAAAAACATTCGTATATAAATAATTTCATATATTTTTTCTCAAATGTACTATCATCTTCAAAAGAGATTCTACTTGAATGAAAATCAATTATGTTCCTTCGAAAATTTGACCTGATTAATAATATTCAATCTGACATATTTTGAAACTTTTGGGTGTGTGTTAGAAACAATTTTTCATTCGAAAATACTGATCTCACAAGTGGTAAGGAAATTATTGGATACATTACGTCGGTTAAATCGAATGTTATTTTATCTGTATTTTAGGTTAAGATATATGTTGTAACATAAGTTATATTATGTAATTTTTAATTCTACTTTAATACATTCAATAATATATTATTGAAGGTAGCATTGAGGTTAGGTTAGCTGTCATATGGCGATTCGACGAAGTGTTGTGTTTCCGCTCTATACTTTTTCTTCCTTTTAGGATAAAATTTTAATCAACAGACTACTACAAATTGAATGTTCTTTTAGTCAAACCATGAATTTTACATTTTAATAGTCAAACTGTGAAATAATAATAGTGTTCCAGTTTTTTCCTGGTATGATAGTTAATTTACTAAAATTAAATTGCGAGTTTAGTAAATATTGATCTACAAAGTTTTTCAGTGTATGAAACTAAAGTATACGTTATTATAAAGGGTCGTTATGATTTTATTGTTCATATTTTAAAGAATCTATTTTCCATATTAAGTGCCAAAAAATATTTTATTTCTGATTGTTTATTTCTGCGAAATATATCTGTTTGAATTTAACCTTAAATTTTACTGGACAACATGATATCTAGAGATTTTACCACCTATTATGATAAAAAAATAACAAAATCCTTAAATAATGTCGGATAGTAAAATTGAGGGTTAACTTCAAGCTAATATTTTGCAGCAATAAACAATTAAAAATAAAAATTATTTTTTAGTACTTTTAAATATGAATTCTTATGTATAAAAAGACTGCATGTGTTGTAAAAATATATTTAAATATGAAAAATAAATTCTTGAAGATATGAAAATAAGCCCATACTGACCTCTTAATTACAACATGGTAGTATTTTATATTCAACAATATTTTTGGTTATGTGTGTATGATCGACTTAGGCCAAACATTGCCCTTTTGTCTCATAACCAACATTGGCACAAGTTACATAAGCCCCAGAATCGGCAGAATGTGAGGCCCCCAACCTAAGACAGTCAATATTGGCACAAACATTGGCCTTTACTCGTAAATCCAATGTTGGCAATACGATAATCGGCCGAAGTTACAGCCAATGTTGAAAGCCCGAGTATCAATAGACTACATAGAGCCAAGCAACGGCCACGTTGGCTAGCTCGGCAAACCCTGCTCGGGGTATAGGGTCTTATATAACAGAGCTGAAGCAACCCATTCATGGGAAAGGCTGTCCGATGCGCGCCCTGCATTCTTGAATTAGAATCGCTTTCTGAATAAACCTTCCATAAATATAAGTATTAAATTTTTGAAGATTCTAAAAAACTCTTAAAGTAGTATCTTAATCCCATAAATTCATGTTCTAAATTTACTGTAACAAATTAATTTATTCTAAAGAAATCAAACAGAATTTAAAATGATAAAAAATAAAACTTTAGTATTAAAAATAATATTAAATTCGGATCTTACCTTTCAATTATCAGTTAGTTAAATTAAACGCTTTCAAGAAGCAAATTGTTTTAAATAATTATTCATAAAAATAAAAATATACACAGAAAAAAATTAAATTTTGATTGTGAAAATATTTTTTTTTTAAATTTGAAGACGAATTAAAAACTTTTTTAGTTTTCAGAAATTTAAAAAAATTTAATTACATTCAAGATAATATTAAATATGAATCCTATCTTAAAAAAATTTTGTTCTTAAATTTAGCTTTTATAAATCAGCGGTTATTCTTAAAAACAATCATTTAAACAAGTAAAAACATGAACAGCAAAATTTCTAAGTTTACTTTTAAAATTAAAAAAAAAAATTTAATTAATCAAATGTTTTTATTTAAAAACTTTAACTTTAATTTAAGGAAAAATTTAATTAAAAAAATTAATAAAACTTTGCTTTTCCACAACACTTTTTTTTAGAATGAGATTGTCAGAACAATAAAAATATACGCAGAAAACAAAAGTTTTTTTGAAATTAAAAAGCAAAATCTCTAAATTACAAGGTTAATTTAAAGTTAAAGAAATATTAAATAAATATAGAACACTGAAAAATATAATTCTTAAAATATTTATGGGACGTTCCATGTCAACCTGGACAAGGCCGGTGCCAAAAATCTATTGAACCGATTTTAATGGTTAAAAGCTTAAAATCTTCGTCTTTAAGTCCTTTATCAAATACGATGTGGTACTTTTCAAAATTCAATATGGCGACCAAAATATGGCGCTTTATATGAATGAAAAACACAACTTTAAATGTTAAAATTTTATTTAAGGTAAGAAACATAGGACAAATAGCTTGTAAGTAGATATTATCAACAACTGCATGTCTCTAACTGAAGATATAAAGACATAACGGCAAAATAAAACAAAAATTCAAAATGGCGGATCCAATATGGCGGACGAATTTTTGAAAATTATTCGGATTTACTTGAAAATCGTTACTCGGGGGTTTTTGAGGTCGCTGATTAAGAATCCGAAATCAGTTTTCAAAAATTCAAAATGGCGGATCCAATATGGCGGACGAATTTTTGAAAATTATTCGGATTTAATTGAAAATCGTTACTCGGGGGTTTTTGGGGTCGCTGATTCCGAATTCGAAGTCAGTTTTCAAAAATTCAAAATGGCGGATCCAATATGGCGGACGAATTTTTGAAAATTATTCGGATTTACTTGAAAATCGTCAAAAGGGGGTTTTTGGGGTCGCTGATTAAGAATCCGAAGTCAGTTTTCAAAAATTCAAAATGTCGGATTCAATATGGCGGACGATTTTTTAAAAATTCTTCGTATTAACGTGAAAATCGTTACTCGGGGGTTTTTGGGGTCGCTGATTACGAATCCGAAGTCAGTTTTCAAAAATTCTAAATGGGGGATCCAATATGGTGGATGATTTTTTAAAAATTCTTCGTATTAATTTGAAAACCATTACTCGAGGGTTTTTAGAGTCGCTGATTACGAATCCGAAGCCAGTTTTCAAAAATTTAAAACGGCAGAACCAATATGGCAGACGATTTCTTTAAAATTCTTCGTATATACTTAACAATCATTACTTGGAGGTTCTTGGGATCGTTATTAGAAAACTGACGATATTTTTGTAAAATTTAAAGTGGCGTTTCCAATACGATAGATAAAATACAATTTTGGTAATAACATTTTTGAAGACGAGTATTTTGGAAGCTCTCTGCGTTAACAGGGTGGAGACTGTCTTCATATTTAAATTATGAAGCCCGCATTACTTTTTTTTCAATTTTTTTAAATTAAAAAATTTTTTTTTTAATTTTTCAATTTTTTATATTTTTTACGTTTTTAAAACTTGTTTATTTTTTACTCTTTAAAATTTTGTTATTTAATACTGCACAGTAGTTAAGATTTGTGTTGCGTCTGAGTAACGTTTAACTTCGAATTTTTTTTCATCAATCGGAACAAAGGAATGACCGTTTTGGATTTTGGTTACACTAGGAGCTTGAGAGAATCTTTTTGAAAGTCTTTTTTGCGTGCTACTGTGGTGTTTTTGACTATACTTAAAAATGGTTATATTCTCAAATTTATTTTTTGCTGAATTAAAAATGTCATGTGATTTAAAGATGACATTGGATGCTTGAGCTTGCTGGCTAGCTCCAAAATCCAAAGCGGACATTCCTTTGTTCCGATTGATGGAAGAAAATTGGAAGTTAAACGTTTCTCAGATGCAACACAAATTTTAACTACTGTGCAGTATTCAATAACAAAATTTTAAAGAGTAAAAAATAAAAAAAGTTTTAAAAACGTAAAAAATATAAAAAATTCAAAAAATAAAAAAAAATAGAAATAATAATTAAAAATTAAAAAAAAATATTAAAAATTTTAAAAAATTGAAGAAAAAAGTAATGCGGGCTTTATAATTTAAATTTGAAGACAGTCTCCACCCTGTTAACGCAGAGAGCTTCCAAAATACTCGTCTTCAAAAATGTTATTACCAAAATTGTATTTTATCTGTCGTATTGGAAACGTCACTTTAAATTTTACAAAAATATCGTCGGTTTCCTAATAAACGATCCCAAGAACCTCCAAATAATGATTTTTAAGTATATAAGAAGAATTTTAAAGAAATCGTCTGCCATATTGGTTCTGCCGTTTAGAATTTTTGAAAACCGGCTTCGGATTCGTAATCCGCGACTCCAAAAACCCCCGAGTAACGATTTTCAATTAAATCCGAATAATTTTCAAAAATTCGTCCGCCATATTGGATCCGCCATTTTGAATTTTTGAAAACTGATTTCGGATTCTTAATCAGCGACCCCAAAAACCCCCGAGTAACGATTTTCAAGTAAATCCGAATAATTTTCAAAAATTCGTCCGCCATATTGGATCCGCCATTTAGCATTTTTGAAAACTGACTTCGGATTCGTAATCAGCGACCCCAAAAACCCCCGAGTAACGATTTTCACGTTAATACGAAGAATTTTTAAAAAATCGTCCGCCATATTGAATCCGGCATTTTGAATTTTTAAAAACTGACTTCGGATTCTTAATCAGCGACCCCAAAAACCCCCTTTTGACGATTTTCAAGTAAATCCGAATAATTTTCAAAAATTCGTCCGCCATATTGGATCCGCCATTTTGAATTTTTGAAAACTGACTTCGAATTCGGAATCAGCGACTCCAAAAACCCCCGAGTAACGATTTTCAATTAAATCCGAATAATTTTCAAAAAGTCGTCCTCCATATTGGATCCGCCATTTTGAATTTTTGTTTTATTTTGCCGTTATGTCTTTATATCTTCAGTTAGAGACATGCAGTTGTTGATAATATCTACTTACAAGCTATTTGTCCTATGTTTCTTACCTTAAATAACATTTTAACATTTAAAGTTGTGTTTTTCATTCATATAAAGCGCCATATTTTGGTCGCCATATTGAATTTTGAAAAGTACCACATCGTTTTGATAAAGGACTTAAAGACGAAGATTTTAAGCTTTTAACCATTAAAATCGGTTCAATAGATTTTTGGCACTGGCCTTGTCCCGGTTGACATGGAACGTCCCTTATAAATTTGAGTGATGTATTAAAATCATTCAATTACAGAAATGACTCTTTTGCAAAGTGATTGTACAGAATAAATAAAAGTAATGACGTAAAAAAATTTAATATGTTTTAAAAAACAGAGAATGTCATTTTTGCTAGTTCAAAGTTAAATTAAATATTTTTAATTCTAAATAAATCAAACATATTTTGTTATATTAAAAATAATATAAACTTGAATCAGAATTGCAAATAATCAATTACGTAGATTTGGCTTTTATATACATCATCTGTCTGTAAAACGAATAATTACGAGTAATAAAAAAATATGAAAGTTTATTTTGAAAATAAAAATAAATAAATAAAGCATGGAAAAATGGTTAATTTAAATTTTAAAAAAGAAACAATAGAACTTTTCAGAATAAATGCAATTAATTATATTAAAAATAACATTAAACTTGGATACTAATTACATAATCATTTATCTTAATTTATCTCTTTTGTAAAGCTATTATTTTTACGAAGAATAAATTATTCAGGACATTATTAATATATGTACAGAAAAATTAAAGTTTTTTTTTTAAATAAGAAAATCTGTTTTAATTGAAATAATTACTAAATAAATTTAAACTTTTTATTGTATTAAACATAATATTAATTTCAAATCATAACGACAAATATTCTTTTGTTCTGATTTAGCTCATCAAAGAAAATTTTTTTTTTTTTTCAAGAGAAAAATAATTCAAAATAACAAGTATAAGAACAGTAAAAACTTAAATTTGCTTTCAAAATTTTAATTTTTTCTGTTTATTTTTTACTAAAATTTTTTTTAAAGCAATAGTATTTCTAAAAAGGATATGTATATAAATTCTAAACCCAAATCTAATATTATTTTTAAAATTAAAATTTTTTATAGGTACTTAATTACAATTTTTAATTTTTTAATTGAGCTTTAAATTTTTTTACATCTTATATTTATTTTTTATTTAAAAATTTTTAAGTTTTAAAGCAATTACTAGTTTTTTTCTGGTCATATTTTTATTTTTTAAAATAAATATTATTTAAAAACAATAACGTTTTATAAAAGCTAAATTGAAATAAATTATATTTTTAAATTAGAATCTAAATTTAATAATATTAATAATAGCATTAATTTTAAATGCTTAACATTTTTTTATTTTCTTAGCATTTTTTAATTAACAATTTCTCCATGCTATATTTATTCTTTTTTTTAATTCGAAAATAAACTTTCATATTTTTCTGTTCATATTATTTATTAATCGTAATAAGTTTATGAATCCCGGATAAAACCCACTTTCCAACCAGTTCTACTACTGTCATATAAAACCAGGATTAAACCGGATAGACGCCAACACTATCACTTCCGGATTGAAACCGTGTAGCTTCCGTATAGTAAGCTGATTGGCATTTTTTAATTTTATTTTCTGGACGAGTAAAACCCGAATAAAACCGGGTTGAAACTATTTCTGTGTTGACAACCACATAAATCCCGGATAAAAACCACTTTCCAACCGGTTTGACTTTTGTCATATAAAACCCGGATTGAACCGGATAGGCGCCAACACTATCACTTCCCGATTGAAACCGTGTAGCTGCCGTATAGTAAAAGCTGATTGACATTTTTTAATTTAATTTTCTTGACGAGTAAGACCCGAGTAAAACGGGGTTGAAACTATTTCTGTGTTGACAAATACATAAATTCCGGATAAAACCCACTTTTCAACCGGTTTGACTTTTGTCATATATAACCCTGATTGAACCGGATAGGCGCGAACACTATCACTTCCGGATTGAAACCGTGTAGCTTCCGTATAGTAAGCTGATTGACATTTTTTAATTTTATTTTCTTGACGGGTAGAATCCGAATAAAACCTGGTAGAAACTGTTTTTGTATTGACAACTACATAAATCCCGGATAAAATCCACTTTCTAACCAGTTCCACTTTTGTCATATAAAACTCGGATTGAACCGGATAAACGACAAGATTATCACGTCCGGATTGAAACCGTGTAGCTTCCGTATAGTAAGCTGTTTGAAATTTTTAAATTTTATTTTCCTGGCGGGTAAAACCCGAATAAAAACGGGTAGAAGTTATACTTGTTTTGACTTTCATATAAAACCCGGATAGAATCCACATCAAAAACGACATTTGTGTTATATTTTTATATATGTTCCGGATTAAACCCGTATAGAACCGTACAGAATGTCACCACTTATTTTTATTTTTATTTCATAACCCAGATAAAACCCGACTTCAACCTTATTGGATCCGTAGATTTTAAATAGTTTCCGAATAAAAACCGGATACAACCAACTAGAACCCGAACTGGGTTTTATCTGGTGTCTTTCCCTATTCTATCTGTTTCTTATCGGATTTTTTTAGCAGGGTTGATTATTTCGTACTTTATTATTTCTGGGATAACCAATAATGGATTTCCGTCCTTCTCACAATACAGTACCCGGTAATTTGCGAGGAATGGAAAACGATTGATATTTCTAGTCTTAGTCGCGAAATTGAGGATTTAAAAATAATTCTGAAAAGGCGAATTTCCCACAAGACCCTATTCCCCACTGAACTGTGAAGTATGAGAAAAAGTAATTGCTTTTAATTGTCGTCAGAGAGAAAGCAAAAGAAAAGAATTTGATCTTCCTAATTTTCTGAATGCGCAAAGCTTCAACGTTCCACCCAAAATTCGGAATCCTATTCTCTTAAATCTGCAACGTGAAAAATTTGGTAGCGCATTGAAAAACATAAGAAGTAGTTAATCTTATTAATTGCCTTTAGGGAGTGAATTTAAAGGAACGAAATGCTTTAACAGGGTGTCTGCTAACCGGAAAAACCGGGAAATAACCGGGAATTTTCCGACAAACCGGGAATTTTTTTTCTTGGATAATAAATTCTTTTCAATTTTCAATTATTTTCTTCAATTTCCAATTATTTTCTACAATTCTCAATTATTTTCTTCCATTTGGAATTATTTTAATTAATTTAAAATTACTTCTTCATTTCTCAATTATTTTCTTCGATTTTCTAGTATTTTCTTCAATTGCCAATTATTTTCTTCAATTTCCAATTATTTTTTATTTATTTATTTATTTATTTACATAAACGGGCAAAAAACAAAGAAGAGCCCTTTCGTACACTGGGTACTAACAATTATAAATTATGTGATTGCAAATATCGCAGATAATATAAAGTAATTAATGAAGTCAAATATCGAGCTGTTAACAATATCTGCTTACGTAGTAGCAGTAAAATTAGAATCTTCATTTACATACGCTCGCAGCTGCAAAATAAACCTGTTTAATGTGACTCCAACAAAGCTAACATTATTTTGGGCAGAATTAGCCTCTCTACACAATCTATCGATAACTGAGTTCTCTCCCGCATTGGTCTTCCTTAATGGCAATCTAAATACAGGTGGATTTCTTAAGTTAGAGGTGTTGGAGTTAAAGTTTAATTTATCAAATAAGACGGAACAGTTAATCAGACCATTTATTAATTTAAATAGAAATAGAATATCTGCAAAAAGATATCGTGTAGAAATTTTTTGAATGCAGAACAGACCCCTCAGTTCAGAATAGTCGTGATTAAATCTGTCATGAAACACCCCCATCTGTCTTGCAGCAAAACGGAGAAATCTGTTCTGCACTCGTTCGAGTTTAGTAAAATGAACACTGTAGAACGGAGACCAGATAACCGATGCAAACTCGAAGTGAGATCTGACTAACGTAACGTACAGAGTTTTTAAGACATTCAAGTTCTTAAAATGACAGGCATTTCTAATTACGAAGCCGAGCGATCTCGAGGCACTTCTGATCACCTCAGAGATGTGGATATTAAAGTTTAAAGAGGGCGTAAATATGACACCCAGGTCTCGCACCTGACTCACTCTTGTCAATTCCTCATTGTTAACACTATAGCAGTAACTTTTAATGCAGGTACGTCTGGAGAAAGATAAGACACAGCATTTTTTAATGTTAAGATTTAAATTATTCTTGACAGACCAGGCCAACAAGTTATCGAGGTCTGCTTGTAAACCAAGCATATCCTGCACTGAATGTATTGTTTTGTAGAGCTTCAAGTCATCTGCAAATAGTGAGAACTGACTATTTTTTATAACATAGTGAATGTCATTTACGTAAATCAAAAAGAAGAGTGGACCGAGGTGGGAGCCCTGGGGAACGCCTGAAGAAGCAGAAAAAACTGTAGAAAAAGAACAGTTTACACGAACGGAGAGAAGTCTTTCGCAGAGATAACTACGAACCCAAGTACAAAGGTTTTCACAGAGGCCAAGATCGCTCAACTTCGAGACCAGAATATTATGGTCAACCCTATCAAAAGCCTTCGAAAAGTCAGTGTATATTACATCTATCTGGTCACCATTCTCCAGGTTTTCAGAGATAAAATCAGTAAGAACCGAGAGGTTCGTTGTAACCGACCTTCCCTTAAAAAAACCATGTTGGTTTTGTATAATAAAATTAGAGAAGTGACTATAAAATGCATCGTAAATAATGCTTTCGAAAATTTTAGAGAGAGTATTTAAGATAGTAATAGGCCTGTAGTTAGATATGTCATTTTTTTTACCATTTTTAAAAATCGGAATAACAATTCCTTTCTTCCATTCAGATGGGAAAATCCCAGATGAAAGAGATTTACAAAAAATGATATATAAAGGTAAAATAAGAGAACAACAGCAGGACTTAAGTAAAAGAGGGGGGATGCCGTCAGGACCCGGTCCTTTATTAGTATCAAAAGTACTCAATTTATTAAAAATAATAACTCCGTCAATAAGGACAGTGTCGAGCTCAATACCGATATTTTCATCAATTTCTAATTAATTTATTTAATTCTGAAATATTTTCTACGATTTTCAATTATTTTAATTAATTTTTAATTATTTTCTTCAACTATAAATTATTTTTTTTGAATTGCCAATTATTTGATTCAATTTTCAATTATTTTCTTCAATTTTTAATTTTTTTCATCAATTTTTAATTATTTTCTTCAGATCTCAACTATTTCCTTCAATTTTTAATTATTTAATTTAATATTCAATAATTCTCGACCTTTTTCAACTATTTTTTTCAATTATCATTTATTTATCTCACATCTCAATAACTCCTCCATTTTTCAATATTTTTTTCAATTATCAATTTGTTTTTGAAACTTGAATTCAATTCATCAGTTATTATTCAACATATTTCACAAAATCACATTTTCTTCAATTTGAAATTGTATTATACAATTTTTAATTAATTTCTTCAAATTACAATTACATTCTTCATTTTTTATTGTTTTTTTCAAATTCTATAATTCCTTGGTTGTTCAATTTCTTTTTCTTCAATTATCACTTATTTTCTTCTACTTTCAATCCCATTGTTCAATTTTGAATTATTTTCTTTAATTCTCTATTATAATGTTCGACATTCAATTCCATTCTTTAATTTTCATTTTTTTTTCTTTAATGTTCAATAACTCTAGGCTTTTTACAACGATTTTTTTAAATTCTCAATTATTTTCTTCAAATTCCATTTTTTTTTTTAAATTTCAATTATTTTCTTTAATTTCCAATTATTTTTTCATATTTCTCTCAGTTTCTCAATTTCTTTCAATTTTCAATTTCTTCTCAATTTCTTCAATATTTAACAATTCTCAGCTTTTTTAAATTATGTTTTTCTTTCAATTTTTATTTAAATTGAGAATTTTTAAATTATTTTCATCAATTCGCAATTATTTCCGTCGATTTCTAAATTTTTTTGCTGTTTCCAAATATTGTATTAAATTTTTAAGTACTTTCTTCAATTTTCAATTATTTTCTTTAATTTTTAATTATTTTGTTCAATTTTCACTTGTTTGTTTCAATATTCAGTAATCTCGACTTTTTTCAATTATTTTTTTTCAATTATCAGTTATTTATTTCATGTTTCAAAACCTCCTTCAATTTTCAATAATTTTCTTCTATTTTCAATTTAATTGTTCTATTATTTTTTTCAATTCTCAATTAATTTCTTTAAATAACAATTCTATTCTTCAATATTAAATAATTTCTGTCATTTTCCACTTTTTTTTTTTAATTATAAATTATTTTCTTCTTTTTTCAGTCCAATTGTTCAGTAATTTTCTTTAATTCTCAATTATTGTATTCGAATTTCAATTTTATTATTTAATTTCCAATTTATTTCTTTAATTTTGAATTATTAACTTAAATTTTAAATTATTTTTTTTTATTTTCTATCTAGTTGACCAATTTTAATTATATTCTTTGAATTTAATAACCATTGTTCATTTTTTTCAATTATTGTTCAATTGTAGATTAATATTTACTTTTTTTTTTCAATTTTGTTTCTAATTGTCAAATATCTTTGTCATTGTTCAATTATTTCTTTCCATTATTAATTATTTCTTTTCATTATTAATTGTTTCGTTTAATTCTTAATTATTATTTTTTATAAAGTTTAATATTTAATTCTTCAGTTCTCAATTATTTTCTTTGAATTTCAATTATTTGCTTCAATTATCAACTGTTATCTTCAATTTTTGTAGCCATTTGTAGGTCTATTTATACTTAAAATAAATTTTAAGTTAACAAGAGAAAAAACCGGGAAAAATAGGAACAAAAACCGGGAAATGACCGAGAATTTTGTGGGACGTAATTAGTAGACACCCTGTTTAAGTAAAAACTACAAGTGTCTATCTCTTTCAATTGGCAGCGGCAGAATTTCAAAAGTTTATTGGAAGGAATGAAAACTTCAGAGAGTAAAATGCCTCTGTCTATTTACTTCAATCAGCTGAGTTAGATATTTAGAAGTGAATCCAGAGGATTAGAAACTTTGGAGAGGAAATTAGGGGAGGGTGGTCCCAAACCGACCCCCTAAAAGGCAAAAGCCAAAAAGGTGCCAAAAACTTGTTTCATTGCTGAGGTCAAATTTTTTTTCAGGAAAGGAATCATTTTTCCATGTTTCCACTGGTTGCCGAGGCTCTGGATCTCATTAAGGGGTCAGTATGGGTTTATTGTACAAATTTTCAAGAATTTATTTTTTATATTAAAATGTATTTTTATAACCCAGTCTTTTTATACATAAAAATTTACATTTTAAAGTGACAAAAAATATTTTTCATTTTTATTTTTGATTGATTATTTATGCGAAATAGCTGCTTGAAGTTAGCCTTAAACTTTTCTGGCCGACACGATATCTGGAGTTTGGATTGTCTAAAATCAAAAAATCAAGTATTTTCTTAAAATTTGGATCTGTTGTTATCGCATGAACTAGGATCTTTTAATTCCGATAAAAGGAAACAAAATGGCGGAAGTTTAAATTTTTTACCCCTTTTTTACAACTTAATTTGTTCAAAAAAAGGGTTAAATATCAATGGATTTTTATTATCCTAGTTTATGCCAAAGCGGCACGTGCATAGAAAAACCCCTGAAAATTTGAGCTTAATCGGTTCAATAGTTTTTCTTAAATCGTGTCGGCCAGGTCGAAAAACGTTGTTTTGAGTAAAAGGCGTTCAACATTCGCGCAACTAAGGGCTGCTCGCGCTGGTCATGCAATATAAATATTCTATTGTACTTCTAACATTGCTGTGTATTATCAAATAATAAATTTTACTAATAATGCTATAATGAAATTTGTTTAAACAATTTTTTACTGCTATGCTATGCGCCTTATGCTTCTGCAGTATCGCGTTTTTAGCCTGTTTTTGAACTCTACTACCTATATATTAGTTTTTATCTTATTTCTATAGGCATACAGTATACGAAATTGATGTTCATGAAAAATAAATTTTTTTAAGAAATAAATCCATACTGACCCCTTAAGTTTGAGATACAGAGAGAAAATCGAAAATTGACGTTTTCGACAATCTCAAAAAGGGTGGTCTGAAACTCACCCCCTATTTTTATTGCAGGAAATAGCGAAAAGAAACAAAATTTTGAACTTGTATTGTAATTTAAATTAAAAAACAACAAACTAGAATAAACTTAAATTACTTTTACTTTATTTTAATACATTATTTAAGGCCTTTTTCAGAATAAGAGTAAAAGAATTATCATTACAATAAAAAATGAGTGTTTTTAGTCTGACCTCAATTTCAAGCTATATTATCTTAGCTTAATTATTGTTATTTTATTAAAATACATTTGTAGGTATTATTTGATAATTACAAATAATTTAATTACTATTACAATGCAAGAAAATGGGGGGGGGGGAGGTCGGTTTCGGACCACCCCTACTATTTTCACATAATGTCTTGCCGATCATTCATGCAGGGCTCGGATTGAGCGACTTTTCGACTTTTTTGCGACTTTTTTCTAATAAAATACGACTTTTCGACGATAAAATGTGACTTTTGCGACTTTTTTAAGATTTTTTTTAGTACTTTTTGGCTCAAATTTTAAGAAAAGTAAGGAACATTATTTTATGAGAAGAAGCGGATTAAGGAGGTTCTACCGTATGACGATACTAGTCGAAACAGAGACCATTATTTTGTGGTTAGGTTTAAATTTAATTTTACTGATATACAATTAAACAATTGTATTTATTAACTTTATTAACTTTATTTACTTTTTAAATATGACTATTTTTCATGTGCGATCAAAATCAACAAAATATCAGAACGTCTGAACTGTATCGTGTAAAACGTGAAATATTTTTACAAATTAATTTATTGCAACTCTCACAGGAACCTATTGTCCTTTATTAAATACAATATTGGTTCATTACATATCTGTGTTTAACTATACAAACTTTGATCACTATCTCGTCAATTAATAATTTTTAGTACGAAAATATATGTGACAGAGTAATGAATTCTCATAAGAATCAATGTTAAACAGGTTAAACAGTGAAAAAATAAATCGATCATAACTTTTTTTCCAAGAACCTACAGGTCTCAAAAATTTAACTACAAAATTGTAGAAACTTTATCTAGCAGTATACTAAGTTTTATCAAAATCTGTTTGATTTATCGATTGACGGTAGAACTTCCTTAAGACTCTCCCACCTTCCGATTTTAGAAATTTTTACTAATTCAATTTGTGAACGACTTTTCATCATTTCATTAGTTTTTTGACAAATTTAGATTAAAAGTTGCAGCTGTTGGTTATAACACTTATTTTTAAAAAACGTGTCTTAAGCTCAAGAAAAAATATTTAAGAAAATTACAAAATATGTCTGAAATAATAATTTACAAAACTAAATTGTGAGATTCAATATTGAACAAGGACTATCCAATTTAATTATTTTGTTATCTTAGTCAGGCCGTTTTATTTCAACCAAAGTCGTTGCAGACCAATTTTTAAAAAATTTGAAACTTTTAGAAATGATTCTGTTAAGTTTCTAGAGTATGAAATGGAAAATAATTATTATGCTAAAATTTCTTTTATTTTTATTATATGATTTTAAGCTGTACTTTATTCTCTTATTTGGTTTTTTTTACCCGTATGTATTTTCAAATAAATAAATGTTAAAATATGATTTTAAAGTACAGGCGGTACAGAGAAACGTCGCTTTTTTACCCATCAGAAAATATTTTCGAAAATATAGAATTATCTTAAAAAAATGTTATTTTTAATTTTTTCACTTAAAAAGTAAAAAAATAATGATTTGTAGTTGTTTACAATTATTGAATTTATTATTTTCAAGTATGTATATATCACTTAAAGATATAAAATGATAGATAAAACATGGTTTCGAAATTGGATTGTCAAATAACCTAATTTTGCGATTTTTATCCGTTATTTGTAAGAAAATGGAATTTATAAAATAAGTTTAAATTTATTAAATTCAAAACAGGAATCTTCTATTTTTGCGAACTTCACGTCCTAATATCTTGGTTTACGAAAAATATACAAATTTGAATTAAAAAGATAAAAAAAACACCTTAAACTTATGTAAATAAGTATTGTTTTAACCTAAAAATTTATTACAATTTTTAAACTTTACTATTTGAAAAACTAAATTCAGGAGCAACATGAAATTTCATTGTGAGTAGATTTAGGCGTGGTATGAGTATTTTAAAGGTTTCAAATTTTTATATTTTTTGTAAATCAAGATATTAGATCGTAAAGTAGTTCACAAAAATAAAAAAATTCATGTTTTGAATTTATTATTTCTCATAACTTAAAGTAAACATTTACAAAGTTAACATTTATTTTACTAATTCTATTTTCTCACAAATAACGGTTAAAAATCGCAAAATTAGATTATTTGCCAGTCGAACTTTAAAACCATATTTTATCTATTATTTTATATCTTTAAGTTTAATACATTTAAGAATAATAAATTCAATAATTGGTCATTTCCACAATAGCCTGTCAATTTTCGTCCGTGCGTCACAATAAATAAAGCAGCTACATCTTTTTTAATTTTTTTTATAAAATTAAAAACTCAGCTGGACATGTTTCTATCTTTTTAAATGTATCAGAAAAAAGTTAAATTTTTTTTTAAAATCATTATTTTTCCACTTTTTAAGATAATTCTATATTTTTGAAAATATTTTCTGATGAGTAAAAAAGTGGTATTTTTCTGTACTTCATACTCTTATCATAAGAATCATTTTTAGAAGTTTCCAATTTTTCAAAAATTGGTCCTCAACGACTTTGGTTGAAATAAAAAAGTCTGACGCATTAAAAAAAAAAGTATAATGATAGTTTTTTTTTTTACCTTTTCGTGCATAATTAATACATTTATTTTCTATAAAAATGTAAAAAGTAAACAAATGACTTCTACAAAAATTAAATTTTTTTACTACTTCATGCAACTTTTTTGCAACTTTTTTAATGATTTTATGCGACTAAAGCGACTTTTTTTTATTCTTAAAGTCGATCCGAGCCCTGTTCATGTCAATGAAAGCGTTTGAATTTGAATATTGTGTATTAAAGTTAAGGCCATAAGCAACCAAAAAAACTTATACTTAAATTTTTCTAAACTCAATTCAACACTTTTAACTTAAATTCAAGATAGTTCAAAAACAAAAAATATTATTGCAAAAAACTAATTTTACGTAAAATTCCGAGATACAATATTACCAAGAGATTATTACCTATGGTCGAAATGTCAGAGTTATAAAAGTGTTCTTTTGATGGTATTCACGATTTGTCTAGTAACACGATCTCTGAGAAACAGAGGGGGGTCAGTATAATATTTATAATAATATATTTATTTATATTATTTATTTTTCACTAAAGTGAACATTTTTTGTAAAAAGGCAGTATTGAGGACTAAACATATTTTATTCAATTTTAAAAATTCAGAATTTTGAAAAAAACAAAAGTTGTACTGATTTGTGGTAACCTGGCACAACTAAACTTTTTTTTTAAATTTTAAGTTTTGAAAAATGACAAACAAAATTCCAAACTCCCTAATTTGGACTTATTTACACAAAATATTGACTTTAGCGATAAAAATTTATCAAACTTTTTTGTTGTGCTAAGCTATCACAATTCAGCAAAAATTTTGGGTCAGCATTCGTGAAATCAGCACGCATAGAAAAAAAAAAGTTTTTTCTTTTTTATCGAAATATTGAAAAAATTGTAATGTTAGATCATAAAAATGATCATACAAATCGAAAATTTTTTAAAAAATTTTTCACAAAAGTTCTTGCAAGATGAAAATTTAAATACTTTTTAAATAAAAAAAATATAGGCTTAAATGAGTTTTTCGATTTAAGTGTGCCTTGGATAGAATCAAAAGGCATAAAACAGACTTCCACTTACAGGTCAAAAATTTAAAAACAAATTTTTTTTCGTAAATTTTTTATAAATTGTTTATAAACAATTAATGTATTTCAATGTTCTAGACCTTTTAATAATTGGGAGAAGTTATAAAAATACACTTTCATAACGCAGTCTTAAAATTGGCATGATTCGGTTCTCTGTAGATAACCAGAAAGTTGCAGATTTAAGAACGATTCACTATGTGACGTCAGAGTGCAAACAAGTAAAGTCCAAATTGCATGTCCCCCACTTTTCTACTTTTCTTGCACGCACTGTTTGACCAACAGAACAGAGTCGATATCTTTAGCGTGAGTAGTACCGCTTGAAAATCTAACCTGACCGTATCACTAGCGCGGCGTGTTGACAAGTAAAAAAGTGTGAGACATTCAATTTGGATTGTATTTGTGTACACTCTGACCAGGGTTGTGCAGTGACGCGTCACTCGAGGTTTTCGACGTATAATACATTTTCGACGTAATATACGTAGAAAATGTAGAAAACTATGTAAATTACATCCAAAATCTATAAGGTATATCTATATATATATAAATTTTAAATTTTCGCGCGCTGTCACGTGATTAAATCTGTGTGTACTGATGTATATTACATTATGTAGAAAACTAAACATGTAAATTACATATGTAATATACGTAGAAAACCCATGTAATTTACCTGATGTATTTTACGTGCACAACGAAATATACTAGGTCGAGTCCATACCAAGTGATCACACCAATTTCAGTCATATTGAGTAATATTTACGAAATTGATATTTTGGGTTCCTTTAGGAGTAAAAAAAATAAATTTTAATTATTTTTAAAAAATTCAAAATATTTTCGAAAATATTCAAATTCAAAATTTTGAGTACTATTTTTTTTGTTTTATCATAACTTCTGTAATTTTGAAGCAATTAAGATCATTTTTTTTTTAAATTACTCGTATTTAAATACTCTTTCAAGAAAAATTATAATAATTAAGAAATTGTTTATAATTAAATTTTTATTAAAAAAATTAAATTATTTATTTAAACAAAATCTAAAGTATATCATCGATCTTTTTCAAAAAATTCATAAACATAGCCTATAATGTGCTTAAAAATTTAAGCCAAAGAAAAAGATGGTATGTATTATAGTTTTTGAGAAAAAAATTATTAAGTTATGCTAGCGCGGCGCAGACCGGTGTCACCGATACTCAACGCGTAGTTCCGTAGTAACCGAAATGTATGTATATTTTTACATAATGTAAATATAGTTAATCGTAATGTTTATTTTTTTATTTTACAAATTGTGCTGTGCACAGAATTTGAAAAAATTTTTGTTTCAATTTTATTCTCAAGGGGTACGAAGGAATGAAATTTTTGTGTACCTTTAATGGTCATAGCTTGATTAAATCTTTCACTTAACAATTGTTTTTCAACTTCATATTCTGCGTAATTACAAAATTCTACATTAATTTTCTCTAAACTGGATTTTGCCCACTCGTATAAGTCAAGAGGAGTAACAATTTGATTGTTTAATGGTCGTTGTAAACTTGCTTCTTTCAACTATTTTCAAACTATTTTTATCATTCTTTAAGGGGAGAGATAGGTGAAATTTTAACTCAACAAAATTTTTGATGCTCAGAGGTGTCATTTTTTTTCTTACATCAATTAAGATGTAGAATTATGGTATTACATAAAAATTAAAAAACAATATTTTTTTGGTCATTTTCGAAATTTTATTTTTCAAAATCCATACGATGGATTGTAGAAAATCATTTAAAAATCCCACAAAAAAATTGTCGATGGAAAAAATGAAAATTGTGAAAGAGGTTTAATTTTTAAAATTTAAGTTTTTCTTAGAATAAATTTCTCAAACTCCGCAAATTATTTGTTTCTCTATTTTTGACATTACCCCATAATTTTAGGTCTAAAATTGCATAAGAAAAAAAATTAACACCCCTGAACATCGCGAATTTTGATAATTTTACCAGTCCATTTTTTTTCTTTCTTCAGTTTTAAATTATTTTAATTATTCACTTATTTTCACTTATTTTTACCAGTTTTTAATTATATTAATTATTTTTCAATTGATTTAACAAATTTTCAATTATTATTCTTAAATTTTAATAATTTTCCCAATTTTTAGTTATTTTTATTATTTTTCTATAAATTACCAATTTTTTAATTACTTTTTTTTACTTTAATTATTTTCTCCGATTTTTTTAATTCTAAAGTTTGATGTCCATGTACTATGAAAAGATCAGTGTGACTTTCTGAAGCTTATAATTTAAATATAATACACTAACTATATTTACATTATGTAAAAATATACATACATTTCGGTTACTACGGAACTACGCGTTGAGTAGCGGTGACACCGGTCCGCGCCGCGCTAGCATAACTTAATAATTTTTTTCTCAAAAACTATAATACATACCATCTTTTTCTTTGGCTTAAATTTTTAAGCACATTATAGGCTATGTTTATGAATTTTTTGAAAAAGAACGATGATATACTTTAGATTTTGTTTAAATAAATAATTTAATTTTTTTAATAAAAATTTAATTATAAACAATTTCTTAATTACTATAATTTTTCTTGAAAGAGTATTTAAATACAAGTAATTTAAAAAAAAATGATCTCAATTGCTTCAAAATTACAGAAGTTATGATAACACAAAAAAAATAGTACATAAAATTTCGAATTTGAATATTTTCGAAAATATTTTGAATTTTTTAAAAATAATTAAAATTTATTTTTTTTACTCCTAAAGAAACCCAAAATATCAATTTCGTAAATATTACTCAATATGACTGAAATTGGTGTGATCACTTGGTATGGACTCGACCACTATTAAAACTCTATGAAATCGTAATTCATTGAGAAAATTGACGAGCGATTATTTTTTTGATACATTCCATGAGAAATTCGTTCGATCGTAAATGGACCAAATACACTTCGTCACCAAATGTCGAAGTGTAAGCAAAAGCTATCAGAATTTCTCATGGAATGTCCCAAAAAAATAATCGCTCCTCAATTTTCTCAATGGATTTTGATTCCTTAGCATTTTAAGTGTATTATAATATTATTAATCAATAAAAGAAATAGTTGGTCCGTTGGAGCCAAATTGTGTAGGTTTTTGATTTTTAAACAAAAAACACTAACCACATAAATTAAAACGTTTTTTATTCTACGTTTCGTCAACATTTCGTTGACCTCTTCAGGCTGTAAATACAAAGTATACACATTTGAGAAAATATTTTTAACACGAACAAAACACACTTTATAAAAAATACAAGTCTAATGAATTTAATACCTTAAAAAACGGAAACGTCAAAATTAAAATTAAACATCACTAAGCAGTGACACCGTCAAACGTGTTGTCATGTTAAATGCAAGAGACAAACTGACGAAAAATAATACAGAAATTACAAATTCAGAAAGACTAAGGAAAATAAACGTAAACAGATATTGACAAATTCAAAATAATAAACAAGAAATTAAAATAATGAGCCTGGTGAATAAGAATTAAGAAACGGAGAATTTTCTCTGTAGAAGTAGCTTATAATTTTTATTTAAATTGTCTATATTTTCCTTAATGTTAATGCTATTAGGGTCGTGGTTAATAAAAATCATTTCGGAAATTCGACGCCTACGCCAATCTCTTTCGAAATCTACAATTTTAGTACTTTTAAAGTCAAATTCGTGATTATTGATTTTACAATGTAAGTTGATGACGAAGTTTGGATTTTTGTTAGTTTTATGCTCACGAACTCTAGTTTGGATATATTTATATATATTATATATATATTTTTATATATTTATTGGTTTTTTTAAATGTATTTTAATATCTTTTCCTGATTTTTAAAAAGTTCAGAACATGAAGGGGTAAAGCCACTCTAGAAGCCGAAAAATAGGCTCATTTTTGAGAATTTATTGTGGGAATATGAGAAAAAGGATGGAATCTATATTTAACCAGTTCATTGACCATATATTGAAGCATGAAAAAATATTGTATATTTATTTTTTTCTTACAAAATGGCAGCGAGAGAGTGAGTTTCGCAACTCCGTTTTTTTTTAAAGGGCTCTACGGGAGGAAAGATTTCTCTCCGTGTATGTGACCTATAACAAAAAATTAAATAGTTTCATAATCTACATAAGATTGCCCTTGGAAGTACGTAGGGGTTTTTGTTTAAATCAATTTTTGTGAAAATGGTGCACATTTTTCGAAAAAAATCGATTTTTGACCCAAAAAAACGCTTTAAATAATTTATTAAAAAAAAAGTTTACATTTTATCGAAAAACCCCTACGTACTTCTCTGAAGAATGTATCTGAGAAGCTACCATCAAAATTTCAGATAAATCGATGCAATAGGAGCCGAGAAAACTTTCCTCCCAGTTTGAAAAATGTGGTTTCGAGAAAAACGCGTTTGAAAGTTTAGAAGCGCGCTTAGAAACTCGACGCGCGCTGTGAGGAGCTGCAGCAAAATAAAAAATTAAGCTATTTAAAAAATTGTTTCCACTTTAAAACCAATTGGATATCATTCTTAGGACCCTAAAGCACCCTTTAAGCAATAAAAAAAAATCGATTTTTTAAAAATCCTACAGTGGCTTTACCCCTTAAAAAACATTAATTGTTTATAAACAATTTATAAACAAGTTATTAATAAACATTTCTTTTTATATTTTTGAACTGTAATTGCAAGTCTATTTTATGCCCTCTGATTCTATCCAAGGTACACTTAAATCGGTAAACTCATTTATGAAATATAAACTTTTATTTAAAAAGTGTTAAAAATGGTAATTCTGTAATAACTTTCGTAAAAAATGTTTCAAATTTTTTCCCTGTGGTGGAAATATTTTTATTATCAAACATAATAATTTTTTAATATTTTGATGAGAAAGAAAACTTTTATTTTTTAATGCTTATTTCACGAATTCCGACTCCTTTGCTTTTTTGAAATTATGAATTTTGAAACTTGACTAATTAAAAAAATCTCAGTCCCCAAAGTTGACTTTTTTGAGAAAAATATAGTAGTCAAAATTAAAAAAAAAGTTTAATAGCAACTTTTTTAGGAGAAAGGTTTTTAAATTCGTTTAAAAAAGCAAGTTTTTGGGCATTCCTTTTATTTAATTTCGTAAAACTTACTTAGGGGATTAAAATATTTAGAATTTATTAACACCCCACACAACACAATTCCTTGTCTGAAGTTTGAGCTAAATTGGCACTGCAAAATTCGCAAGTTTGCATTTGACATTTATGAAAACTTAACCTAACCAACAAAATGTCCGCTTGTGCAGAAAGTTTGACGTCTGAAACTTGCTGGAAACTTTCACTGCAAATTTCAACTTTAGGCCTTGCGCAGTTGATTTCTATGATAGTTAGGGCTGCGCAATAGATTTTTTTAAACCTCCAACAGGGGTCACAATGATGTGTTACAAATTCATTCAATCCACAAACAAATTGCGAGAAAGGTTTTCAATTACCAACCAGGTTATACTTGCCGCCAGTTGTCCCGTCAAGCTTTCTGCACAAGCGGACATTTTGTTAGTCAGGTCAAGTTTTCATGAATGTCAAATGCAAACTTGCGAAGTTTGCAGTGCCAACTTCGCTGAAACTTCAGGCAAGGATCTGTGCTGTGTAGGACAAGTTATGACTCTTTACAATACGCTCTTAAAACTCCAAAGCAGTTAATATCAAGAAATAGAACTCTTTAATTTGAAGAAAGGTGTGTATTAGCAAAAATAATAATTAAAAAAAATATTAATGAATTTTAGTTACACATGCATAATAAAACTGTATACCACTTTAAATGAATTCGTGATTTAATAACGAACATGCACTACCAGCTGAAGCTTACTAATATAATTTGACTTCTCTTTTCGTATTAGGTAGAAAATTAAAAGTTTTTGTTTTTACAGGTGATGAAATCGAATATGAGGCTATGAAAAGCACTTGAAGGAAGGTGTGTCTTAGCAAACATAATAATTAAAAAAAATATTACCGAATTTTAGTTACACACGCACGATGAAACTGTATACCACTTTAAATGAATTCGTGATTTAATAACGAACATGCACTACCAGCTGAAGCTTACTAATATAATTTGATTTCTCTTTTCGTATTAGGTACAAAATTAAAAGTTTTTATTCTTACAGATGATGAAATCGAATATGAGACTATAAAAAGCACTTGAAGAAAGGTGTGTATTAGCAAAAATAATAATTAAAAAAAATATTAATGAATTTTAGTTACACATGCATGATGAAACTGTATACCACTTTAAATGAATTCGTGATTTAATAACGAACATGCACTACCAGCTGAAGCTTACTAATATAATTTGACTTCTCTTTTCGTATTAGGTACAAAATTAAAAGTTTTTATTCTTACAGATGATGAAATCGAATATGAGGCTATGAAAAGCACTTAAAGTAAGGTGTGTATTAGCATAAATAATAATTAAAAAAAATATTAATGAATTTTAGTTACACATGCATGATGAAACTGTATACCACTTTAAATGAATTCGTGATTTAATAACGAACATGCACTACCAGCTGAAGCTTACTAATATAATTTGACTTCTCTTTTCGTATTAGGTAGAAAATTAAAAGTTTCTGTTTTTACAGGTGATGAAATCGAATATGAGGCTATGAAAAGCACTTGAAGGAAGGTGTGTCTTAGCAAACATAATAATTAAAAAAAATATTACCGAATTTTAGTTACACACGCACGATGAAACTGTATACCACTTTAAATGAATTCGTGATTTAATAACGAACATGCACTACCAGCTGAAGCTTACTAATATAATTTGATTTCTCTTTTCGTATTAGGTACAAAATTAAAAGTTTTTATTCTTACAGATGATGAAATCGAATATGAGACTATAAAAAGCACTTGAAGAAAGGTGTGTATTAGCAAAAATAATAATTAAAAAAAATATTAATGAATTTTAGTTACACATGCATGATGAAACTGTATACCACTTTAAATGAATTCGTGATTTAATAACGAACATGCACTACCAGCTGAAGCTTACTAATATAATTTGACTTCTCTTTTCGTATTAGGTACAAAATTAAAAGTTTTTATTCTTACAGATGATGAAATCGAATATGAGGCTATGAAAAGCACTTAAAGTAAGGTGTGTATTAGCATAAATAATAATTAAAAAAAATATTAATGAATTTTAGTTACACATGCATGATGAAACTGTATACCACTTTAAATGAATTCGTGATTTAATAACGAACATGCACTACCAGCTGAAGCTTACTAATATAATTTGACTTCTCTTTTCGTATTAGGTAGAAAATTAAAAGTTTCTGTTTTTACAGGTGATGAAATCGAATATGAGGCTATGAAAAGCACTTGAAGGAAGGTGTGTCTTAGCAAACATAATAATTAAAAAAAATATTACCGAATTTTAGTTACACACGCACGATGAAACTGTATACCACTTTAAATGAATTCGTGATTTAATAACGAACATGCACTACCAGCTGAAGCTTACTAATATAATTTGATTTCTCTTTTCGTATTAGGTACAAAATTAAAAGTTTTTATTCTTACAGATGATGAAATCGAATATGAGACTATAAAAAGCACTTGAAGAAAGGTGTGTATTAGCAAAAATAATAATTAAAAAAAATATTAATGAATTTTAGTTACACATGCATGATGAAACTGTATACCACTTTAAATGAATTCGTGATTTAATAACGAACATGCACTACCAGCTGAAGCTTACTAATATAATTTGACTTCTCTTTTCGTATTAGGTACAAAATTAAAAGTTTTTATTCTTACAGATGATGAAATCGAATATGAGGCTATGAAAAGCACTTAAAGTAAGGTGTGTATTAGCATAAATAATAATTAAAAAAAATATTAATGAATTTTAGTTACACATGCATGATGAAACTGTATACCACTTTAAATGAATTCGTGATTTAATAACGAACATGCACTACCAGCTGAAGCTTACTAATATAATTTGACTTCTCTTTTCGTATGAGGTACAAAATTAAAAGTTTTTATTCTTACAGATGATGAAATCGAATATGAGACTATAAAAAGCACTTGAAGAAAGGTGTGTATTAGCAAAAATAATAATTAAAAAAAATATTAATGAATTTTAGTTACACATGCATGATGAAACTGTATACCACTTTAAATGAATTCGTGATTTAATAACGAACATGCACTACCAGCTGAAGCTTACTAATATAATTTGACTTCTCTTTTCGTATTAGGTACAAAATTAAAAGTTTTTATTCTTACAGATGATGAAATCGAATATGAGGCTATGAAAAGCACTTGAAGTAAGGTGTGTATTAGCATAAATAATAATTAAAAAAAATATTAATGAATTTTAGTTACACATGCATGATGAAACTGTATACCACTTTAAATGAATTCGTGATTTAATAACAAACATGCACTACCAGCTGAAGCTTACTAATATAATTTGACTTCTCTTTTCGTATTAGGTACAAAATTAAAAGTTTTTGTTTTTACAGGTGATGAAATCGAATATGAGGCTATGAAAAGCACTTAAAGGAAGGTGTGTATTAGCAAACATAATAATTAAAAAAAATATTACCGAATTTTAGTTACACACGCATGATGAAACTGTATACCACTTTAAATGATTTCGTGATTTAATAACGAACATGCACTACCAGCTAAAGCTTACTAATATAATTTGATTTCTCTTTTCGTATTAGGTACAAAATTAAAAGTTTTTATTCTTACAGATGATGAAATCGAATATGAGACTATAAAAAGCACTTGAAGAAAGGTGTGTATTAGCAAAAATAATAATTAAAAAAAATATTGATGAATTTTAGTTACACATGCATGATGAAACTGTATACCACTTTAAATGATTTCGTGATTTAATAACGAACATGCACTACCAGCTGAAGCTTACTAATATAATTTGACTTCTCTTTTCGTATTAGGTACAAAATTAAAAGTTTTTATTCTTACAGATGATGAAATCGAATATGAGGCTATGAAAAGCACTTAAAGGAAGGTGTGTATTAGCAAACATAATAATTAAAAAAAATATTACCGAATTTTAGTTACACACGCATGATGAAACTGTATACCACTTTAAATGATTTCGTGATTTAATAACGAACATGCACTACCAGCTAAAGCTTACTAATATAATTTGATTTCTCTTTTCGTATTAGGTACAAAATTAAAAGTTTTTATTCTTACAGATGATGAAATCGAATATGAGACTATAAAAAGCACTTGAAGAAAGGTGTGTATTAGCAAAAATAATAATTAAAAAAAATATTGATGAATTTTAGTTACACATGCATGATGAAACTGTATACCACTTTAAATGATTTCGTGATTTAATAACGAACATGCACTACCAGCTGAAGCTTACTAATATAATTTGACTTCTCTTTTCGTATTAGGTACAAAATTAAAAGTTTTTATTCTTACAGGTGATGAAATCAAATATGAGGCTATGAAAAGCACTTGAAGGAAGGTGTGTATTAGCAAAAATAATAATTAAAAAAAATATTAATGAATTTTAGTTACACATGCATGATGAAACTGTATACCACTTTAAAAGAATTTGTGATTTAATAACGAACATGCACTACCAGCTGAAGCTTACTAATATAATTTGACTTTTCTTTTCGTATTAGGTACAAAAGTAAAAGTTTTTGTTTTTACAGGCGATGAAATCGAATCTGCGGATATGAGAAGCACTTGAAGGAAGGTGTGTATTTGCAAGAATAATAAAAAAAAATATTTTACGGTGATTCTCCGAGACGCATGAATATTCGCTAAATGGTCGAGTCCATACCAAGTGATCACACCAATTTCAGTCATATTGAGTAATATTTACGAAATTGATATTTTGGGTTCCTTTAGGAGTAAAAAAAATAAATTTTAATTATTTTTAAAAAATTCAAAATATTTTCGAAAATATTCAAATTCAAAATTTTGAGTACTATTTTTTTTGTTTTATCATAACTTCTGTAATTTTGAAGCAATTGAGATCATTTTTTTTTAAATTACTCGTATTTAAATAGTCTTTCAAGAAAAATTATAATAATTAAGAAATTGTTTATAATTAAATTTTTATTAAACGAATTAAATTATTTATTTAAACAAAATCTAAAGTATATCATCGATCTTTTTCAAAAAATTCATAAACATAGCCTATAATGTGCTTAAAAATTTAAGCCTAAGAAAAAAATGGTATGTATTATAGTTTTTGAGAAAAAAATTATTAAGTTATGCTAGCGCGGCACAGACCGGTGTCACCGCTACTCAACGCGTAGTTCCGTAGTAACCGAAATGTATGTATATTATTACATAATATAAATACAGTTAATCGTCATGTTTATTTTTTTATTTTAAAAATTGTGCTGTGCACAGAATCTGAAAAAATTTTTGTTTCAATTTTATTCTCAAGGGGAACGAAGGAATGAAATTTTTGTGTACCTTTAATGGTCATAGCTTGATTAAATCTTTCACTTAACAATTGTTTTTCAGCTTCATATTCTGCGTAATTACAAAATTCTACATTAATTTTCTCTAAACTGGATTTTGCCCACTCGTATAAGTCAAGAGGAGTAACAATTTGATTGTTTAATGGTCGTTGTAAACTTGCTTGAGCCGCTAATCTTTTGATAGTGCCACCAATGCCATCACATTGTCCCTTACCATGTGATGTAGCAAAAAAGTGCCATTCTGCTTCAGAAGCAAAGTCCTCAATATGATAAGTCAAATTTATAAAATTTTTTTTATTTTTGTATTGAGCAGCTGCTCCATCTGAAAAATAATAAATTTTCTTCACATTCTGAGATACTTTCTCTTTAATAAAATTCAATAATTTTTTCTGAAATAAGTGGACAGAAATTGTGTTGTGATCTAAAACTTCACTTATTATTTAATATTATTTTTTAAATTATTTTATTTATTATTATTTAATAAGTGAAGTTTTAGATCACAACACAATTTCTGTCCACTTATTTCAGAAAAAATTATTGAATTTTATTACAGAGAAAGTATCTCAGAATGTGAAGAAAATTTATTATTTTTCAGATGGAGCAGCTGCTCAATACAAAAATAAAAAAAATTTTATAAATTTGACTTATCATATTGAGGACTTTGCTTCTGAAGCAGAATGGCACTTTTTTGCTACATCACATAGTAAGGGACCATGTGATGGCATTGGTGGCACTATCAAAAGATTAGCGGCTCAAGCAAGTTTACAACGACCATTAAACAATCAAATTGTTACTCCTCTTGACTTATACGAGTGGGCAAAATCCAGTTTAGAGAAAATTAATGTAGAATTTTGTAATTACGCAGAATATGAAGCTGAAAAACAATTGTTAAGTAAAAGATTTAATCAAGCTATGACCATTAAAGGTACACAAAAATTTCATTCCTTCGTACCCCTTGAGAATAAAATTGAAACAAAAATTTTTTCAAATTCTGTGCACAGCACAATTTTTAAAATAAAAAAATAAACATGACGATTAACTGTATTTATATTATGTAATAATAAACATACATTTCGGTTACTACGGAACTACGCGTTGAGTAGCGGTGACACCGGTCTGCGCCGCGCTAGCATAACTTAATAATTTTTTTCTCAAAAACTATAATACATACCATCTTTTTCTTTGGCTTAAATTTTTAAGCACATTATAGGCTATGTTTATGAATTTTTTGAAAAAGATCGATGATATACTTTAGATTTTGTTTAAATAAATAATTTAATTTTTTTAATAAAAATTTAATTATAAACAATTTCTTAATTATTATAATTTTTCTTGAAAGAGTATTTAAATACGAGTAATTTAAAAAAAAATGATCTCAATTGCTTCAAAATTACAGAAGTTATGATAAAACAAGAAAAATAGTACTCAAAATTTTGAATTTGAATATTTTCGAAAATATTTTGAATTTTTTAAAAATAATTAAAATTTATTTTTTTTACTCCTAAAGGAACCCAAAATATCAATTTCGTAAATATTACTCAATATGACTGAAATTGGTGTGATCACTTGGTATGGACTCGACCAAATCACATAATTCTCAAGTGATATAATTCTCAAGTAACATAATTTTTAAATGATATAATTCTCAAATGACATAATTCCCAAGTAACATAAATCTCAAGTGATATAATTCTGTAGTGACGTAATTCCTAAATGACATAATTCATAAATGAGATAATTCTTTAATGTCATAATTATCAAATGGCATAATTTTCATGTGACATAATTCCTAAATGACGTAATTCTTAAGTGTAAAAATTCCCAAATGGCATTATTCTCAAGTGACATAATTCTCAAATGACATAATTCTTAAATGACATAATTCCCAAATTACATAATTCTCAAATGACATAATTCTCAATTAACATAATTGTCAAATGACATAAAATTTTTATTAAGTCAAAGAAAATTTTCTTTAAGATAGGAAAAACGGTTTGAGATAGGAAATTTTTTTTGCCATTTGGGAATTATGTCATCAATCTGGTAAATATGTCATTTGAGAATTATGGCATTTAAGAATTATGTCATTTTAGAATTATGTCATGTTACAATTATGTCATTTGAGAATTATGCCACTTGAGAATTATGTCACTTACGCATTCTGTCATTTGGGAATTATCTCATTTGAAAATTATGTCACCTGGGGATTATTGAATTTGGGACTTATGTCATTTAAGAATTGTCATTTGGAAATTATGTCATTTGAGAATTATGCCATTTGGAATTATGTCACTTTAGAATTATGTGATTTAGGATTTTCGGAATATTCATGCGCCTCATGCTCCTGAAATATTGTTTTTCTGAATTACAAACGCAAAAGAAAAAAATTATTATATGTCGATTAATGCAGTCAATTATATTCAGCTTTAAAAGATCTTCCACCTCTATAGCATGATGATGCGACTTTTAGCTGTTAAAGTATATATTTTAAATTAAAATTCACAAAAAATCAAGAGGTTGAACTTTGGCGCCTGTGTTTTTTTCCAATAAAGGTCAACTTAACGTTATCTGAACTTTAATTCAAGCAAATAATTTTCTTTTCCATTTAAGAAGTTAACATTTTTAAAAGTGATAATAAGAAAAACCAGGATATTTTGGATGAATTGATAAAATGTTTTACCTTGCGACAAAATCGCAGTTGGAGGTGACACTAACAAAATTATATCTTCAAACCTTAAGGTTGACTTTTCACTAAAAGTTTGTAATTAATCGACAATCAATATCAATTTTTATTTTTATTCAGAGGAGTGAAAGGAATGATGAGTTAGAGGAATGATGATTTTAACATTTTTTAATTTTATGTGCACACGAGGCTCTTGAGCGAAACAGCATAAGTTAAATTACGATATTTAATAAGTTTATTCGAGGAATGTATATAAACTAACAACATTAAACATATACATAACAAAATTTTAACTTTATGCGTTATGTAATTACATAAATTACATAAATCCATGATTTTAATTACCTCATATTTTAATATGTTGCGAGGAGAATTCGACAACCGCTTTTTTTAAATTAGACAATTATATCTGTTATCTTCAACCAGGTTGATTTTAAATCGGTTTCAAAATTTTTTTATAAATACGTTATAAATTGTTTGACGAGCATGTTTCGACCATATTCCAAGACCGATTTTATCCAAGGAAATAGGACACTGGGACAAGTGCTTTCAAATCCCATGGATTGTTAGTGTCTCGCTGACTCCTGGGGGTCGATTATGTAATTTGATTTAATGTCGAAATGATTTGATTTCGCCTGACTTCACTTTTTTTTCACTTTTATTGACTTTTGTTGTCGAAAGTTTGGACAGTTAATAGTGAAGAAAATGACGTCAGGCGAAATCAAATCATTTCGGAATCAAATCAAATGATATAATCGACCCCCTGTTTAATAATAAAAATTGATATGTACTTTTCTAGTATGCAGAAAATTATTAAAACATACTGACAAACTTTTAGAATCAAAAATTTGCGGAAAAGTTGAATTTTTAAAATTAGTACCTTTCGTTTCTTCTTTAAAAATCATTGACGAAATTGTGAATGCTTTTTTCTCCACTAGAAAAATACAAATTAATTGTGAAGAACTTGTAAGGGAATTGGAAATATCTTTTAAAAGTAAAAGTAGCTTTTATTTATTAATATTATCGTTATTATTTTACTATTGTTACTATTATTATTATTTATAAGCATGATTTTCTGGTTTATTTTTATTTATTAAACAGGAGTTAGCGAGACACTAAAATCCATTTGATTTTAAATCACTTGTCCCAGTGTCCTATTTCCTTGGATAAAATTGGTCTTGAAATATTATAATTCAAATTTTCCCAGAACTTTTGATTTTGAACTATCTTTGCCAATCATGAGCAAGCTTGTACACAATTCGTGCATTTCAGAAACCTACTACTGTTTTTGGTATTGCAGACGACCCACGGTGGTAAGGTGATGTTCTCATAGACAAGGGTAGCTGCACAACCATTGTTTTTCAGTGTATGTCTCCAGTACCGCTTGCAGAGAGCGCTGACGTACTAATAAGAAGGGATCGCTGCTTGCTCACATTGGGTCATCAGGGAACCCACAGTAAGAGCTCTGGCGAACCATCTTCTTCTTCTTCTTCTTCTTAAATGACTTATGGCATAGCCGATTGTCAGAACTAGCAAAAACGAAGAAGAAAAAAAACTATTGAGATTTTCTCAAGTTAAGTAAGTTGCGGTAAGCTTTGTATGTTCTGGTAAGTTGCATAAACAACCCTGCTGTTATTGGCTGGTATGAATGTCCAAGTCAGTCCACAATATCCGTGAGGGAGGGGACTGGCGGGAACGGATGAAACATGAACAATACCACTTGCAAAACAAAGCCAAAATGAAAGTGTATCAACAGTAAAATTAATACAAAATAAATAGAGAGAAATATCTCAACATCAAAATTAACAAAATAGACAAAAAGGTTAACCCCGAGCAAGCCGGCAGCAGAAATCCAGCCGTAGTATCCAATAGAGTATTGCGATGCAATGTCAGCAATATCACCGATAACTAATCAACAAAGGTGGTCAGTCATAAGTTCAATTACTGAGCATTAACATAAACAATTATCCTGTAAAAGAACCATTAGCACAGCTGCATTTGGGATCCCAGCAATCGAGAGCTAACCCAATTATCACAAATTAACAAAACAAAAATAAATAAAACTAAGATTACTAAATTATGAAACCGACAACAATGTCCCAGGATCAAAAACAAAAACCGGCTCTGATTATAAGTTTGTACTTGAGTTGAGTTTAGTTGTCCATGTAACAGAAATTACTATTCAAGGTAAGATAATAAGTGAGTTTAAAAGGAACTTGTAAGGAATAGAGTGGCCTTGACAAAGGTAAACATAGGAGAGACAATACCCAGTTGATGTGTATACGAACTTGGAAGACAGCAAATTGATAAAATTCCAGTTCGAGATACTTTGTCAGCAGAAAATCCAATATAAAAATTATAAAACTTGACTTGGCAGTGAGGCGATTTTCTCCGATGGTGATTGCAAAGCAAAAAACTGGACCGGCTCCATGATATGATGGAATTTGCGACGAGCACAGAACAAGAGTCCAGGGCACTGATGAATGATGTAGAAGACGACATGGATTTAAGGGGAAAAGATATTTCGCCACCGTGTCTCTTTTCGCACGAGCACAAGTCCAACCGCACCATTTAACAAAGAGTCTAATAGTTCAATTCATCGTTACAGTCCGCAGAATTTGTGAAACACGTGGTGTGAGAAAATCTCACAAAACTCGATTTGGTAAAGCAGAGTTACACGCAGAGACGTCTGCTGGCCCAATTTTTTTTCAGTGTATATCGACACTAAGTTCGAAAATTCAGGAAGATTTTTTCGATATTCAAATCAAATTAAACACGAAAATTCAAATAAATTTATTAAATTATTTGAAATTGAGACACATGAATTCTTCCCGGATGTCATTTGAACGAGTGAACATCTGATCGAATGGCATTCTAACGAGTTTGTGGTTTCTATTTATCATGTGTTCTAAGCGTTTATAGTGTTGAATATTTTGTCGACAGGTGGAGCCAGGTGCATTGAAATTGTGGGATTATTAATATTTATCTGGCCCATCAATCCAACCAGAAGGCTCCCAACAATGTTGCGTGAATTAGTGATATAATAAATTAAATAACACTTAATTAATTCAGTCACAGTCCTTTAATTAAACTTATCAAAACTTAACAATATATTTGAATCTGATAGACAACGTGGTTTTCACCTAACTGACTAGATTAATCATACATCATGCATATGCGCAATCGCTAACACACCGGTAAGTCTTTCTCACTCATACAAGAGCAAGAGCTCTTCAGACTCGTACCTAAAGCGAAATACATATAGAATCCCCACAGTACTCCCCCCCCCCAAGTATAACGATTACTAAAGCTATACATGAAGAATTACTATACTTTTGAAGAAAAATCAGTCTCTAAATCTTTTAAGGTGAAAATATCACGATGATATATATCTTGAATTTTAAACTCAGTGACTATAGAAATAACAACTTAGTACATCTTTTATCGAAGAAAATATAGTCTTTATAAAATTAATCAAATAACAAATAACATTATATACTTAAAAAAAATAATTCGCGCGCGAACAAAATTAGGACGAAGCTTCGTATAAAAATATCCGTAATAAAAAATAATATAGATTTTAGGAATTTTGTTAAAACATTTTTTATTTCTTGACGTCAGTCTTATTAAACATAACTCTTTTTTTATTCGAATATGTACGAAGTACATTATTACGAGTTAAATTAAAATTATGCTACGTGGTCTCGTCCTCTAGATCAAAATGTAGTAACGCTAGTTGCCCGATCCGATTCACAGATTTTTAAAAGCTCGCGCCAAAACTCACCACTCTACCATTAGGGGGCGCGCCTCTGACCATGCCGTCATTACGCTTTTCTTTGCGATCCGGTCAAGACCTACTCTAGAGAAAAGTTTAAAAATTCTTTTAATAATTCTTTTAATTTGTAAAAAATTATAAAATCGAACCATGAGCAAGAGTCCAGCTCGACGGGACAGCGAAAGAAAGAAAACTCATCGCAGGCCTTCAAAATACAGGAGAGATAAAAGAAACGGCGAGCGATTCCGCAGAGGATCGTCACGTACTTATCGCTCTCGCTCGAGATCCACATCTCGCGAAAAAGAACATGTTTCTAGAAGACATAAACGCGATAAAAATGGCGGCGAGCGCTACCTTCGAGGAGCGTCACGTCATGATCGCTCTCGTTCTCCCAGAAGTTCAACTTCGTCATCGTCTTCAGTCTCTTCGTCCACATCATCATCATCTCAGTCGTCAAGGTCGTCTTCGTCATCTTCCAGATCCTCGTACTCATCATCCTCGTCAGTCATTTCTGTCAAAAAGCGAAAATACGATTTTCACTCAGACAAAAGGTGACATGCGCAGAGACGAAAGTCGTGGCACGCGCAGAGACGAAAGTCTCGTTATGCACAACGCCGAAAGTCGAAAAAAGTCGAAGACACCCGAAGACAATCTAACAAAAGAAAATGACAGCTTGTCCGCTGATACGCTTAACCTCTTAGGAAGCACCGAAGATAATGATAAATTAGGACCTGACATACAAGCAACTTTAAAAGAAGTTTGGGAAAAAATTTCTAAATCAGGTTTATCAAGAGAAACCAAAAAAGAACTGATGGAAAAATACCCAACACCAAAAAATTGTCCAATTCTAAAAGCACCGAAATTAAACCCAGAAATAAAGTCGGTAGCGGGTCAACTCTCAATTAAGAAAGACAGCTTCCAAATACTTACACAAAATCAATTGTGTACCGGCATTTCAGCCTTGGGTGTGTGCTTGACAAACTTATTAAATACTTCAAAGGACGAGTTAGCGACTTCCAATTTACCACAAATAATCGAAATTTTGGCAGACTGTGGGAGACTTCTCACAGACTTGCATTATAGAATGTCGTTAACGCGTCGCTAATTTATAGCGCCAGGATTACATCCTCTCGTCAAGGGTATTGCAAATGAGAGCGAAGTTGACACTCTCCTCTTCGGGACGAACTTTTCTGAGCACCTGAAATCAGCGAAGGCAGCCGAAAGATCTGGCAAAGATATAGCGAAGCCGCCATCATCCAAACCTGTCAGTGATTTTAAGAAAAAACCTTATAAAAATGATTTAAACTTCAAGGGCCCCCCCGGCAGGAACTACAAAACGGATCAGCGGAGGGGGCAGAAACCGAAGTACCAGCAGAACCAGTACCAGGACAAATCACGCCGTTAAGCGGGGAGATTAAAACTGTTTACCCATAATTGGTTAAAAGTGACAGCTGACCCATTCATTTTACAAATTATCAGAGGTTATAAAATTCCCTTCACAAAAACCCCTTGGCAAGCTCAACCTCCAAAAGAGGCAAAGCTCTCACAGAAGGAACAAATTGATTGTGAAAGCGCAATCGAAGGGTTACTCAGAAAAGGAGCAATTGCAAAATGCTCACCTGTCAAAAAACAGTTTATCTCTTCCTTTTTTCTTACTGAAAAGCCAAATGGCGAAAAAAGATTTATTTTAAACCTAAAAAATTTAAATCAATTTCTTGATCCCCCCCATTTTAAACTTGAGGACAGGAAAACAGTATCTAAAATACTTTTTCAAAATGCATATCTGTCAACATTGGATTTGACAGATGCATTCTTCTTAATCCCAGTAGCTGAGATGGACAGGAAATATCTTAGATTTTTATTCAAAGGAGATATTTTTGAATTCCTTTGCGTTCCTTTTGGGCTATGCACGGCTCCATTTATTTTCACAAAAATCATGAAACCAGTATCAGAGAATCTTAGATCACAATCTCTTTTGTCAGTAAACTATCTAGATGATTTTTTATTAATGGGTAAATCAAGGGAACAATGTATAGAAAACATAGAAAAAACATCTCTACTTTTAGAAACTTTAGGATTCATTGTAAATAAAGAAAAATCTGTCACTATTCCATCCAAAACAATAAAGTTTTTAGGTTTCAAATGGAACACAGAAAAAATGACAGTTCAGCTTACCGAAAATAAAATTAACACAATTTCGCAGTTTGCAGAATCCTTTTATAATAAAAAACAATGTAAAATCAGGGACTTGGCAAAATTTGTAGGAACATTGATTTCGGCATGTCCAGGAGTTAAATATGGGTTTCTTTATACAAAAAGCCTTGAAAGGGAAAAATATTTAGCATTAATAAAAGAAAACGGGAATTTTGATAAACAAATGTCTCTTCCAGACTCTTTATTGCCAGACATTGAATGGTGGGTAAAAAACATCCATCTAGCTAGTAATCCAATTAGAATGCAAAATTTTAACCTAGAAATATTTACAGACGCTTCCTTGTCAGGTTGGGGAGCAGTTTCAAATGGAACTAAACTACACGGTTGGTGGAGTGAAGAACAAAGAAAACTTCATATTAACTATTTAGAGCTCCTCGCGGCATTTTATGGACTGAAATGCTTTGCAAAAAATCGGCAATCAGATTCTATTCTTTTAAGAATCGACAACACGACGGCAATTTCTTACATAAACAAAATGGGTAGTATTCAATACCCAAAACTAACTAGTTTATGTAAAGAGATTTGGACTTGGTGTGAACAGCGAGACTTGTGGATCTTTGCTTCTTATATCCCATCAAAAGAAAATTTATTAGCAGATAAAGAATCTCGTGTTCTGCCAAAAGAAACTGAGTGGGAGTTAGCACCCTGGGCTTGTAGAAAAATAAAGAATAGGTTTGGCAATTTCGAAGTTGATCTCTTTGCATCTAACTTAAACAAAAAATGCGAGAAATTTGTCTCCTGGAAACAGGATCCAGATTCATTCGCAATCGACGCCTTTACAATTCATTGGGATTGTTGCAAGTTTTATGCTTTCCCACCTTTTTCTCTGCTTCTCAGAACCATACAAAAAATTATTCATGATAAGGCAGAAGGGGTCGTAGTAGTTCCCAATTGGCCAACTCAACCGTGGTTTCCGTTATTTAAATCCCTGTTAGTAGGAAAACCACTTTATTTAAAACCTTGTGATGATCTGCTTATTTCCCCTTTCGGAGAGAAGCATCCACTAGCAGAGAAACTTTCCCTGGTAGCAGGATTGCTATCAGGAAAGCTTTTTTTAAACAAGGAGTTCCTGAATCCTCTGCTACAATAATGATCCAATCATTAACTGACGCAACATACCAACAGTATGAAAAACCACTGAGGCTCTGGTGGAAGTTCTGCGAAGAGAAAAACGTACCTATTTACGACGCATCACTTTCGGAGGCTTTAGAATTTTTAGCAGAGGTGGCAGAATCAGCTAATTCATACGGAACCGTTAATACTTACCGTTCGGCCTTAGCTCTTATTTTAAATTGCGATCTAGGAAACAATCCTATAGTCAAAAGATTTTGTAAAGGTGTGTCAGTCCTCAAACCTCAACGCGCAAAGTATCGCGACATTTGGGATCCTGCTCCTGTTTTGCAGTATCTCACTACGTTCGAGCTAAATAAAGATTTAAGCTTAGAAAAACTAACCAAAAAGTTATGTACCTTGTTAGTTTTAGTAACGGCGCAGCGCCTCCAAACATTAGCTAAAATCAAAATTACAAATATTAAAGTTTTAACCGACGAAATCAAAATATATGTGCCTGATAGACTTAAAACATCGAAAATAGGAAAGGAACAGCCGTTGCTTCATCTTCCTTTTTTTTACGAGCAACCAAAATTATGCGTTGCGAGTTTGCTACAAACTTATTTAGATAAAACTAGTGTTGTTAGACCTAAAACAGAAGAAACGCTATTCTTAACTTATAAAAAACCACACCACGCAGCAACGTCACAAAGTATAAGTCGCTGGGTTAAACAAACATTAGAAAAGAGCGGAATAGACACCTCTTGTTTTTCCGGTTATAGTGCAAAACACGCGTCTGTATCCGCTGCTCGCAGGAAAGGGCTTAGTGTCGAAACGATTAGAAAATCCGCTGGGTGGTCGGAAAATTCAAATGTGTTTGCTCAATTTTATAATCGACCACTACGAGATAACTGTGATTTTGTTAAAACAATTTTAAGCACGGTCTCTGAAAAATAAAGTATTTGTTTCAAATCACAAAATTAGCTTTAAACATCTACATTTTGATCTAGAGGACGAGACCACGTAGCATAATTGTACGATTAAACGAACTTACCTTAAGTGAAGTTCAATCGAAATTATGCCAGTGAGTCTCGTCCGAATAGATCACTCCCACCCTTCCCTAACCCTTTTGTAATTTGAAAAAAAAAAAAAAAAAGCGTAATGACGGCATGGTCAGAGGCGCGCCCCCTAATGGTAGAGTGGTGAGTTTTGGCGCGAGCTTTGAAAAATCTGTGAATCGGATCGGGCAACTAGCGTTACTACATTTTGATCTACTCGGACGAGACTCACTGGCATAATTTCGATTGAACTTCACTTAAGGTAAGTTCGTTTAATCGTACAATTTTCATTTACATTTGTGGCTGACGATGACGGATTACTAGGATTTACATCAGTACCATTGTAAGAAGTGTCAAGATGCGGGTTTAAAAAATACACCGGTTTGAGATTTTCGACGCTAACATGCTTATTTACACCATTTACGTCAATCAAATACACTCTGTCCGACTTGCGTTCGATAACCTTATGAGGACCTGAATAAGGACATGTTAATGACTTTTTAACCGGACCCGCCCTCAAAAAGACGTGAGAACAAGTACCCAAATCTTTAAAAACGAAAATTTTTCGTTTGTGCCGGTGTTCAACCGGAATCGGTTTAACCGATCGCATGTGCTCACGGAATTCCAACAAAAAGAAATTTCTTTCCTCAGAGAAATCATCGAATAAAACAAATTCACCCGGAATTCTGAGAGTAGTGCCATAGAGATACTCCGCTGGTGATGCGCCTGTATCCAGGACGTTTGTCCTTAAGCCTAACATTACCGTCGGGAGAGATTTGTTCCAATCCTCGTTTGAATGGCACATTAAGGCTGCTTTAAGACTTCTATGCCAGCGTTCCAACATACCGTTCGCGGCTGGATGGTAAGGAGTCGTCCTTACTTTTTTGCAACCGATTAAATTACACAAAGCTACGAAAATCTGGGACTCAAATTGTGTACCCTGATCCGTAGAAACAACTTCGGGGGAACCGTGACGACAGATCCAAGCTTCAAAAAAAGCTCGGCTAATCGTGAGAGCCTCTATATTTTGTAAGGGCACGGCTTCCGGCCATCGAGAAAATCTGTCGATCATAGTCAACAAGTATCGGTAACCATCACGGATCGGTAAAGTGCCAACGATGTCAAGATGCACATGTTGAAAACGACTATCGGGCGCCACGAAATGAGCTGGTAAAAGAGTCGTGTGTCTAGAGACTTTAGACTTCTGACAGCTTAAGCAAACTCTACACAACTCTTTTATTTGCTTGTTCATTCCAGGCCAAACAAAACGTTTGCGAATGATTTTATCCGTGACTTTACCCCCAGGATGAGCAGGATTGTGAAAAAGATGAAAAATCTTTTCGCGAAAAGGTCGAGGAATAAAGGGTCGTATGGAGTCTCCCGAAATATCGCAAATCAATGAGGTGTGATCAGCACCCCACTCGATTTTTTTTAGAACCAACGAACTCTTCCCGTCCTTTAATAAAAGTTGAAGCTCTTCGTTGTCTTCCTGAGCCTGCGCAAGCTCAGGAAGAGAAATTTCCGATGGAAAAACGACCGCTTCAACACGCGAAAAACAATCAGCTACGACATTTTCTGACCCAGACACATGCTCAATATCTGTCGTGAATTGAGACAGAAACGAGATCTGTCTTTGCTGTCTCGGAGAAGCCTTATCTGGATCCTTTTTAAACGTGTCAACAAGGGGTTTGTGGTCAGTACACAAATTAAAATGTTGACCTTCTAGGAAGTACCGGAAGTACTTGACAGCCTCATATATTGCCGTGAGCTCTCTATCGTATGCACTGTACTTTTTTTGAGACGCTGAGAATTTTCGAGAGAAAAAACCCAATGGCCTCCAGACACCAATCAAAAACTGTTCAAGGGTTGCCCCCATCCCAGAATCTGAAGCATCGGTTACTAATCTTGTAGGAGCATCACTGGCAGGATGAGACAAGACAGTAGCGTGACGCAGCATTTCCTTTATTTTAATAAATGCTTCATCAGCCTCCGGAAACCAAACAATTTCTCGCTGATCATTCTTGCGAGAATCAACCAGAAATGAATGTAGCGGGGCTTGGATGTGAGCCGCGTGACGAATATAACGTCTATAGAAGTTGACAAGACCCAGGAAACGTCTCAAATCATTGATCGTGCGAGGTTTGGCGAATTCGGTTATCGCTTTAACCTTCTCTTCTGTTGGACGAAAACCGCTTTGATCGATAACGTGGCCCAAAAATTCTATGCTTGGAACGGAAAAAACACATTTTGACAGATTAAGACGAAGACAAAACTCCTTAAGTCTCTGAAATACAATTTTAAGATGTTCCTCGTGCTCCTCGATACTTGAAGACGCGACGAGGATATCATCCAAATAA
This sequence comes from Ganaspis brasiliensis, assembly GCA_037103525.1. Lineage (NCBI taxonomy): Eukaryota > Metazoa > Arthropoda > Insecta > Hymenoptera > Figitidae > Ganaspis > Ganaspis brasiliensis. Next base: position 742,596 of record JAZKLR010000491.1, read on the forward strand.
ACAAAAACGAAATTAAATCGCCTAAAGCTCTAAAGATGTAACGCTGGAACGTTTGGCCGGCGTAACGTAACCCGAAAGGCATAGCTAAAAATTCAAAAAGCCCGAAAGGCGTGATTACAGCCGTTTTGGGTACGTCGTCGGGGAAAACTGTTACCTGGTGATATGCCGCATGCAGATCAAGTTTGGAAAAAATATTATTGCCGAAAAGATTTGCAGAAAAATCGTGCAAATACGGAATAGGAAAGCGATCCGGAACTGTAACTGCATTAAGTCGAGTATAATCTCCGCAGATCCTCCAATGTCCGTCTTTTTTGCTCACCATATGAATTGGCGAGGCCCACGGACTACTGGAAGGTCGGCAAATTCCCGCTTTCGTCATCTCTTCGAACTGAGCTTTTGCAGCTTTTAATTTGTCCGGAGACAGACGTCTTGCACGATGTGCTACGGGGGGGCCGTCGGTTACGATGTGATGAAAAACACCCACCGATGGACGTTCTGACGCCTGGGATAAACCCGTGATTTCCGGAAAATTATTTAAGATACGCGACACTGGTAAGCTCTTATCTACCGAACTTACGTTAACGACGCGTGCATTTTTCAAGTGACCAGAGGCTTCAAAACTAGTGCGAGTATCGACTAATCGTCGACGCTTCAAGTCGACCAAAAGACCATAATAGGCTAGGAAATCTGCACCCATTATGGAGTACGGAACAGACGCGATACGAAAATTCCAAGTAAAGTTTCTTCTAAGACCGAAATCGGGGATCATTCTTCTCTCCCCATATGTGTTTATGCGCGAATTATTCGCGGCATAAAGCACATGATCGGGAGAGGGATTAGCTTTCGACCTAGAGTCAACCGGAATTATGGACACGTCCGAGCCGGTGTCGACCAAAAATAATAAACCTGATTCTTTATCCTTTATATGAAGCCTCTTGCTACCCTTGAAATCGTTTACTGAATCGCTGCGATGCGGCACATTTAGTTTCCCGACTTGTCTAATTGAGCATAACTACAAGGCGGTATACATTTCAGAGCTTTCTCTGCGTATTTAGCATGATAAAAACACATTCCGTTCGTGTTGTTTCTAGGTTTGGAAAAATTCCTGTTTGGAGTCTTGGAACGATTTTTCTTAAAAGAACGATTTTGATTTCTGGGGCGATCTCGAGGGACCAAGGAATCTATCTTTGAAGAAAGTGCATCGACTTTATTCTTTAATTCGTCGAAATCCGTTGTAGAAACGGAAACTGCAGCGCACGATCTACTTTGGTCTGACGCTTCAGTAAAACGATCGGCCATCTCTGCGAGTACACCGGTATCGGTAATGCCGCTAATGGCTAACGCGCCCCTGCAACCGCTAGTAAGCTGTTCTAGAAACACAGCTCTAATGACATCCTCCGAACACTTGTCCTGACTCAAATTCCTAATCCTGCTGAGAATTAAGGAAGGTTTTCCCTCTCCGGGTATATCGCCCTTTAAGACCTGTCTCAAACGAGCTTCGGAAGACACAGAGAAATTAGCTATTAATCTAGTTTTAATTTCTGTGTATAAATTTGGAGTCGGAGGAACTGCTTGTATCAAATCACTAATAATCATGACGACCTCGAAGTCTAAAACCGATATAACCGCGCCCGCTCTAGCTCTTTCGGATGAAAGGTGAGCATATTCAAACATAAGTTCAGCTTGGGCAAACCACAGTGATGGTTCGGATCTAAAAAAAACCGGACAATTTAGGAATTCGGTAACTGGAAGCATCGACATGAACGGTACGCGAGGCAGCACCACTAGGAGGATTACCGGGGGGAGGATCACCATTTGTGTCCTTAAACTCATCATCTGTTTCTCCCCCAGGCATTTTGACAAATAGAGAAAAAAAAAAATTAAAATGAAAAAATAAAAAGAATACAATAAAATAATAATAAATAAATAAATTCAATACTATAATAATAAAAAAACTCTGAGAAAAGAAGTCCTCTTGTTAAAATAAAACTTGATTGTCAAAAAAAACTACTAATATCCAGGGAAACTTTGGGTACCAGTCCTCACGTATAAGAAACGGATTGAACAAGAACAAGCATATCAAGTCCTAAATAAATAAATAAACCGACAATAATTTTTAATCGAAACACGTAATACATTGAGGTCATTAAATTAAAAAAAATAAATAAATGTGCGATACACAGGCGCACATAACAAAAACAATGTTCGAATTCGGTATTCAAGAATATTCGATGTCCCGTATAATTTGGAAATACTCGACTGCGCTATGTACTTTGGAAATAAGCATCCCGATTTGAAAATACTCGTTGTATACTTAGGCTTTGGAAATACTCGCGCCGCACTATACTTCGAGAACACGAGTTGTATACATAAGCTTTGAAAATACTCGCGCCATGTCAATCCACAGAGATACTATCTAATGAATATAATTTCTGGAAATATTTGCGCCGACGATATGTACACATGATAGTCATAAACAAAGACAATTTTAAATTTAATTCAATTAATTTTTTTCAATACATTAATCACTATTTAATCAATTTCAACTTAATTAACAACTACTGCGAAACAATCTAGAGATAAATGTTATAAAATAAAAATTACTTTTTGATTTCGCGTAAAAAGGAATAAAAATTGACAATTTCAAAATATAGTTTTAATAACAATTGTTTAGACTAACCTAAATGGTACTTCAAAATTCAATTGTAATTGATTCGAATGTTTTCATTTTACCTGCCTAAAGGAAACCACGTACTAACAAAAAAAGTACTTACAATTGTAATACATGATTTGTAGAACCGACAACATTCGACATCAAAATCCCTCGGCGGAAGTCCTCAGAAGCGGAAGTCCAATTTCTTCTTGTAGAATACCAAAAGAATATATATTTCTCGAATAAGGTTTTTTGTTTTTATATTCTTTTATTAGGCTGGATCACATATTATTCCTCAGTCTTTCGAACATTGTAGGTGGAAAAGTTAAATACATCAGCTCTGAACTCGTAAAGTACTATCCAAACGAGCAGCTGAAAACATTTAATAAATAAAAAACGATGTCTCAGTATATGAAAAAAAGGTTCAGTTGGAATAAAAAATTAAAGGATATCTCTGGAATGGAATTTAACATTAATAGGTTAAGGGTTTGGGTATTTAGGGTTGAAAATTTAAAATGTGTATCGAAGCTGTGACGTATCAAAGACGTCATTCAATGAAAGACATATTTGTAATATAACTTATCGACACAAGTTGCTCAATCCTCAATAAAATCCATCCATCCAAGATTCCTTAATTTCCATATGTTAAGCAGTTTATCGAGAAAATTAGCTTATTCTAATTTTCAATGGAAAAATTCCAGTGCAAGGTAATGACGTCCCGCTGGAAGCGTGGTCAGCTAACCTCAAATATCCTTTTTGGAGTAAAATAGAACAATTGCCGAAAAATAATTCTCAGAATAAACGGCAAAATATGTTCTGATCTCCATAACTTGTTGAAAGGTCTAAACTGAAGCCTGGTCTTCCAGATGTATTAAGATTATTTTTTGCATGGCTTTACACGCCATGCTTGCGAAAAAATAAAAATATCACGTCGGGTTCACCAATTGTGAGATTATTATTTATCTGGCCCATCAATCCAACCAGAAGGCTCCGAACAATGTTGCGTGAATTAGTGATATAATAAATTAAATAACACTTAATTAATTTAGTCACAGTCCTTTAATTAAACTTATCAAAACTTAACAATATATTTAAATCTGATAGACAACGTGGTTTCCACCTAACTGACTAGATTAATCATACATCATGCATATGCGCAATCGCTAACACACCGGTAAGTCTTTCTCACTCATACAAGAGCGAGAGCTCTTCAGACTCGTACCTAAAGCGAAATACATATAGAATCCCCACAAAATTTAACCGCAACGTGAATAAGAAACAAGTATTTCTTCAAATTTTACAAGCAAAGTATGATAAAATTAAATTAATTAAATTAACAATTTATGAATTTCATTATAATTTTAGTAATAAAGTTGGAAATTTTCAATATTTGAATAGTCACAAGTGATTAATGTTGTAATTATATTATGTTGATCGCAGGAGCTTTGATTGATAATTTTCTTTTCTGACATCTGTTTAATAATTTGACCATGTTTTCGCGAAGTCGAAATGATTAGCATCCATAGCTTGTTCGCTGTAGGATCTCAATCCTGTCTGTAATATTTAAAACTCTGTAGCTGCTTTCAAATAATTTTATTTTTTTAACATAATCGAACAAGTTCTTTTCTATAACAGAAAACCCCCAAATTTTTCTACTCAGTAATTCTAATAATATTTACGTTTATTATGCATTCATATAATTTGCCCATATTGGCCAGGAGGATAATAAGTCTGTAACTGTCTACTCTCCAAGGATTTTTATCCTTTTTTAGAAGAAGAAAAACATTGGCGGTTTTCCATTTAGCCGGGAAATGACTATTGTTTAAAAGATTATTAAAAATTAACGTTAAAATTCTGATTATACTATCAGGTAAATTTTTTCTCCAGGGTCCTCTGTCACTTTTGTTGCGTCTGAATATAGATTATTATCTTGCTGTAGATCCTCCAGCACGTTATTTGTCGAGATCTTAACCTCTTTGTTGACTATTTTTGTGATTGATTTGTGCGAACTGATGTTCGATATGTCATTTTGTATCGTTTGTTCATTTTTGGTTGTTTCATTTCAATTTTGTGTCTCGGCTTTGTTATTTATATTCTCCTCGTGATTTGTCGTGTCCTGACGTGCAAATCGAAAAAAGCGTATCTGTACGGTTGTCATGTTTACGCTGAAACAAAAAAATATTTGATAGTATCTATTAAAAATTGTTTGGTGGGATTTCACAAAATGTCACAGCACTTTTAGTTTCACGTAATAAAGTTTATTATTATTACAATTATACAATACGGCACATTTGTATACCAGAATACGTCACAATTGAATACTCGGCACAGGCACAAATTAATAGAAACGGTTGAGAAACCGTCTGAAAATACACGGGTAGACGCGCTCGATGTGGACTGTATGAAAGTCGTAACGGAACTGACTGCTTCATCACATCAGGTCCTCGCTGACAAACCAAAAGGGTGGGAGAACTTCCACCAACGATCCGAGCTCTATCCTGTAAAAAGAAAAGAAGGGATGGCATGGTCCCAGAACAGGGAAAAACCCAGCTCATTAGGAACTTTATACTATATTAAGTATTTCATGACAGATTAAGCATAGTTTAACAATGCTTACAGAAAGCCATAAACCACTCATTCAAATCCCGCAAGAAACCTTCCTTATAACTTTAAACATTTTAAACAGTACCGCGTTAATATTTTTAAAAAAATTAAAGAGTATTAGACGGTTATTTGCATAAAAAGACCTAAATATTTCGATTTTGCTAAAATTAAAATCTAATTTTATTGTTTTTATGATAAATTATTAGCACTATCAATGCAAAACAAATTGAGCGTATCTGTATACTAACCATTTTATAAATCTTATTACTTTTGAAAAGTGTATTTACTTCACACATACATTTGAACAATTTAGTCACGTGTACGAATCACAGTTCACTCACACTATGAATGAGACCAATGTGCGCAAGCGCCGTACAGAAACGCTTTTTTCAATTTGTAATGTCTTTGATAGCTTAAGCCTATTACAGGCGGCCCAGGCAAATGCGAGTACTCCTAATAAAAGTCGTCTATGGACGCAAAGTTTAAGGTCTAAATTAGGGTCAAAAATCGATTTTTCTTTATTGAGACGACATTTTGTCAAAAATGATGATTTTGTTTATTCCTTCGATCAAATATAAAATAATACATTCTATTAACAAAAAATGTTTGGTTTTTTTATTTCAGTTGATCCAGTTCATATATACCTTGCTCATCGTATGACGCGACGCCTTCTTTTAGAGGAGCTCCCGTAAACCAGCTATAGCACAATTAAAAATGATTATTTTTATAAATAAAAAATGGTAACATACAACTGAAAGATACCAGAATATGTAGAAAAAATATGCTTACAAAAATAAAAAACTATTCTATTATATAAATATTCGATGAAAAATGAGTTCTATCAAATACTATTTCGGCTTGATAAAGATTCGAACATGTAGAATTTCTGTTAAAGATATATTCACTCATTTAAAACTTCTTTTAAACAGACGTTCTATAAAATGGAATTTCGATCAACTGTGAATTCTGTTGAATGAAAATTCGATCAAATATTAATTCTATTAAATGAAACTTCACTCATCTGTACATTCTACTAATTAAATATTCGATGAAAAATGAGTTTTATCAAATACTATTTCGGCTTGATAAAGATTCGAACAAGTAGAATTTCTGTTAAAGATACATTCACTCATTTAAAAGTTCTTTTAAAAAGACATTCTATAAAATAGAATTTCGATCAACTGTGAATTCTGTTGAATGAAAATTCGATGAAATATGAATTCTCTCAAATGAAACTTCGGGTATATATGAATTCTAATATATGAAAGGTCGGTTATATTTATTACTAATAGTATATTATGCATCAAGGGAGGGAAGTCCGTGTTTTTTTGTCAAGCACAAATGTTCGAAGAACGAGTGTAGCACGAGCGTAGCGAGTGCGAAACGAGTTCGGCGAACATTGTGCGAGACAAAAAATCGGCCTCCCGAGGTGCATATGCTATTTTCTATCACATATGTACGAAAATCTCGTGTTTCGTTCGCGTTAGCGGGTCAGCACTCGCAGTCTTTAGGTTAGTGACGTTAGAGGTAAAAAAACTTCCGAACATTGAAAAAAACTCTCATCGCGCAGGCGCATTGCGGCGCGCCGCAATGCGCTTGCGCGATGAGAGTTTTTTTCACTGTTCGGGAGTTTTTTTACCTCTAACGTTCACTGACCTAAAAACTGTGAGTTCTGCCCCGCTTAAGGCGAACGAAAACACGAGGTTTTCGTGCATGTGTGGTATAAAATAAATATATTAGACCGTTAGTTTGAGTTTAAACATAGGAGAAATAATAATGTTACAAATTATTAGAAAGTTAATACAAATAAAAATGTCATGTAAATTAATTATTTAATTTATTTCTTAGAATGTACATAATTACCTATGTTTAATTATGTAAGATAATTTACTTTAACAGTGATAAATTTTGAAAACCCTAATAATGGGGAGTTTGTAAACTGTTACGTAATTTAGAGGGAAAAGGTTTCTTTTAATGTTACTTCTTGTGACAAGGGGGAGAAAGAAACGTATGAATCTTTAGAAAACTCATTCGCCATCCCAGATAGCACCGATACTTCCAGGAAGTTTCCAGGAAGTTACCACGGGTAACTACCCAGTTTGCTACGGGTAACTTCCAGGAAACTTCCTGGAAGTATCGGTGCTATCTGGGATACTACATCCGCTATTTTGAATTTTTAAAATTTTGTCTCAATTCGTAATCATTGACCCCGAAAAATAAATTTCAGTGGATCCAAGGACTTTTTAAAAACTCTTTCGCCATATTGGATCCGCCATTTTGAAATTTAAAAAAAAACATAATAGATTCGTAATCAGCGGCTCAGAAAACCTCCGAGTTACAAATTTCAAGTGAATATACGAGGACTTTTTAAAAGCTTGTCTGCCACATTGGAATCGTCATTTTGAAATTATAAAACACATCAGATTCGTAATCAGCGACCCCGAAAACCCTGGAGTAACGAATTTCAAGTAAAGCTGATGAATTTTTACAAAACACGTCCACCATTCTAAATTTTTTAAATCTCACTTCGAATTTGTAATTAGCGACCCCAAAAACCTCCGAGAAACGGGTTTTAAGCGAATTCAGCGACTTTAAAAAATTCGGCCACCACATTTTTTTGTGGACCATTTTTTGGGCAAACCTCCAATTTTGTTAAAAGTTGGTTTGCATATTTTGATGTGCTGATTATGAAAATGATCATGAAAACTGGTGACCAGCTCACTTTCATGGTAAAAAACATAGAAAACTATAAAAATGTTTTTTTTTTATTTAACTCTATGAATATAAAAGATATCGAAAAATGCTTTAAACAAAAGTTTTAGATATCATTGATTGTATGGCGCCCTTTTTAGTAGTTTATCCTTTCTTGTTATCAGTTTTCACTTTTTTTTAGTTATTAAATTTTTCTGAAACCGACTCTTTGAAAACCATGGCGCTCCCTAAAATTCAGCGCCCTTGTGTAATTTACGCACTACCATAAAGCTGGCACTGAGCTTTATGCTATAAAAATGTTAAAGTGAGTTTACACCCAGCTTTACTTACGCCAATTCGAGGAGTGAGTCAAACCAACTAGTGGCTTAGAGTAGGATCGGGGCAATATCTTTCTCTCCACTCTTATTGCCCCTCTCCTACTCTAAGCCACTAGTTGGCTTAACTCACTCCTCGAATTGGCGTAAGTAAAGTTGGGTGGACCACCGTGAAATATTTGATAAAAGAAAAATTCTGCCATATGAAATTCGACCTATCCAACATTCTAGATAGTCAACTTTAGGGACCATTGCTGCGTCTCTTATCTTCATGCTTTATTACAAGCTTCAATATATTTTCATTATTATGTAGGTGATTAAAAACACATCGAATGATCTATTTGCGAACCTTCTACTGTAATCCTATTCCGAGTTATCGAGGTTTCAAAAATTGAAAATTTTTATAAAAATTAATTTTTTTAATGTTTTTTTTTTGCTATTTAGGGGAGACCGAGGAGGAAAGTAACAGAGGTGGAAAGTAACAACGCTTATAACTTCGAAACCAATGAGCGGACAGACATAGTCCTTAAATAATTTTTAGTCAGTTTTGCCCCCTCTACCACCCCCAAATTATGTTAGAGGTCTACCAGAAGCTATATATCTGATACTGACATTTTGTGCCAAAATTACGTCAAAAGGAAATTTTTGCATAAATTTTCAAAATATAATATTTATTTGATTTTATAGATATTTTAAATATAATTTTCGTTTTTTTTTGAAGCTTTTTTATTTCTCTTTAAGTCGTGCTAGTGCATAATTAAACAATGCGAAATACTTTTGTGTAATTTAAACTTGTTTTTTGAAATCTAAGAAAAAGAGGGTTGAGGTGGAAAGTAACACGTTTTTACTTTCCTCCTTATCTAATGCTTTATTCTCATAAACCTCCTCCTTTTTTATAACTATGTGATTTTATGTTTATTTTATATTTTAAAGATTAAATATTGGACTTTTGATTTGAATTTTTAAGAAACGATGCTTTTTTAATGTCATTGCTATTTAAAGAATACTAAATAGATAAAACAAACTTGATTTCAAAACAGTGCAAAAATATCTGCCAATTATGTACAAAATGTAGTTAATATCACTTTGTCTTTTTATATGTTTATAATAAAAATAATTTAAATTAATACCAGTTTTACATTTAAAATACTAGCCTTAATTTTAAAGTGTTACTTTCCTCCTTCGTGCTGTTAGTTTCCACCTCAGGGGTGAGGAGGAAAGTAACAAATAAAGAGTTGATTTAAAAGCCCTGCAGTGAACTACCAAATTATTATTAATGTTTAATTCCAATTTTATTTAATAGGTAAAAGTCCAAGCTTTTGATTAATATGTTTATAGAACTTATCCGACAAATAGTTTTAATGCTAGCATCATGGTTATTACCATGGAAACCGAGCTACTTGTCAACTTTCATTTCATTTTCGTAATCAGCACATCAAAATACGTAAATAGCAGTAGCTACTATTTACCAGACCATCGTTCAGAAATAATAATTATTTAAATCGACTGTTTTCATGATGCTTGACCTTATTGCATTTTTTTTAAACTATCGGCCTTTGGTAAAAAAATGTATAGGGGGAGTGGGTCCCAAGATGGACAGGGCCAGCCCCAAGATGGGCATTTCGTATAAAAATTTTGTTTAAGGTGACAGCGCCATATGCATCCTGTCCCTTACAAAAAAGAAGTACTGGTTTCAGTACTGGGAAGAAGTACTGGATTCAGTACTGGGAAGAAGTACTGGGTTCAGTACTGGGTTCAGTACTGGGTTTAGTACTGGGTTCAGTATTGGAAAACCAGTACTTTTTTCGCCATTGGGAACGGTGGTCGTGACGTCAAATGACAAAATGGCCGGAGGAAATAGGTCGTTTTGACAGATTTTGCCGGCAAATTGTTGAAAAAGTGAATTTTTTTAAATTTAATGTTAAGAAATACGTCTCTCCCCACCTGGAATATGTTCCCTTATAAATTCGACACCTTTCAGTAAATATTTCATTGAAGGAGAAAAGCTTTTAAACGCCGAACATGCTATTTTTTGTGCGGAAAAAATGTTATGTTATGTTCAGTGATAGTTTTATCTTGATTAAAAGTTCCTCTTTAGTTATATAAATAAATTAGAATCAGTTTTTATTGAATATTTTGGACAGAATGAAGAATGAAAAATTAATGGTTTGTATTGAAAATTGATCCACTTTGTGAATTTTCATTCCGCACAAATCACAAACATAACTTAAAATTTTTTCTTATAGATTTAAACAAACTATAACATGTTAATTTCTTTTACTAATTATTAATACTCTTCCTAACAATAATTTCTTGTCAATTTATTCAATATAACACCAAATTTATTTTCGAAATCATTATTTATATCTAAAGTTTTTGGAAACTTATGAAAACTGACACTTGAGTCCCTGCTCTTTTTGCTATTATAATATCAAAAACTGAGCAAATATTTTGCTTTTAGAGTTCGTAAAAGTGAATTTTATTCCAGGCTTCAATCATTATACTTGATTGTCAACGACCTCGTTCCTCTCATTCAAAGCTCTGCCACCAGGTGGCGTATCGCAGTTTAACCGTTCCCAATGCACTGTTGAAAATTTCTTCACGTTGCGCACTAAGTTTCTATGGGTCCTACCGCTGCGCAGTAGTTTTTTGTTGTAAATTAAACAGAGAGGAATACATTGAACGCAAAATCACAGTTCCAATGGAATTTAAAAAAAAATTTGTTATTGTGCTTAAAAAATTATATTGCGCGAAAAAAGTACTAGTTTCCCAGTACTTAACCCAGTACTGACCCCAGTACTTCTCCCAGTACTAAACCCAGTACTTCTTCCCAGTACTGAATCCAGTACTACTTTTTTGTAAGGGGTCATTTTTGTTGTTTGTATAGACGAAGATTTTGATGCACATTTGAAGAAGACAAATCCAGTTTGTTTTTCTTCTACAAATACCACGTAATTTTGTGTCTAAAAAAGTTTTGTAACAGTTTTTTCTCAAGTTGGTAAAGTTATTTAAATTTATGATTTAGAATGAGGACTTAAGGACGATCGATGGACAAGTCCGACAGTGTTTGTCAAAGATATTTCTCTCCTTTAGTGAAAATTTGCACTTTGACAATTTTTTTGAAAAAACCAAACACTTTTACCACAAAATCTCTCTGGTTGACAAAATCACAGGTAATAAGAAATTTTAAAATTATAAGTTTTCCGCGATTGGATGTTTCCACAAGAAAAATCGAAAACGGGAATAAAGCTGACAGACTTGATGCAGAAAATGTCCGCCACACGTCACATGTACCTCTTGAGATATGCGTGTGACGTGTGGTGGCCATTTTCTGCAACATGTCGGTCAACTTTATACCGGTTTTCGATTTTTCTACTCGTGGGAACATCCAATTGCGGAAAACTTACAATTTTTAAATTCCTTATTACCTGTGATTTTCTTAACCAGAGCGATTTTGTGGAAAAAGGGTTTGATTTCTTTTAAAAAAATTGTCAAAGTGCAAATTTTCACCAAAGAAGAGGAATGTCTTCGACAAACACTGTCGGCCTTGTCCATCGATCGTCCTTAACGTTATAATATTCTCTATTTATCGTGTATAATAATATCTTAAAATGATTTTACTTATTCAGTGTTCATATATACATTTTTACTGGGGATTAAAAAATGGTGTCATGTACCCTATGATGGACGCAAGCCTCAAATCTCAATGTATTTATTTTTTTATTTGCATATTTTCGATTTTACATTTTTATATATAATTTTTTGAGCCAATTAATTAAATTTTTTATTTTTCACAATAAAATGTGATGTTATCGTTAGAGAATTTGATATATCAATATTTTATTACTTTTTACTGTTAAGCTATTAAATTGGAGTTTTTAGAAATGTTATATTGCTTGATAAATTCCGTAAAATGATTAAAAGTTAGTTTAAGAATTGTTACAGGATGTTAATTTTTTATTTTACTACAATTTTCAGAGACTTTTAAGAAGGTGTCCATCTTGGGGCCACTTTTTTTTAGACCGAAAATTTTAACAATTTGTAGTGGTATGAGTTGAATAGAATTTTAATTCTTAACTCATACACAGAAGAAATAGTTAAGTGGGGAAAAATTGCGAAGAAAGAGCGAAGAGGAAATAGAAAAGCCGAGCAGCTTGGTTTCTGATTCGATCGAGGTCGGACCTATAAGTCCTGGGACATCCCGTAATTAATAATAATAACCAGTACTGACAAACAATTTGTAGTGTTGATGAAAAGTGTGGGAGTGCAGTTCTTGTATTTGGTTTGCTGATTTATCTGCTAGAGGAATCTGAAGGACGAAAGGACTTGAGCAGCAGAACGGAGGACGTTCGGGCTTGCCATATCAGGACAGTTCTGATTCTCTCTTTGAACAAAGGTCATAGGGTGACCTGCCCTTGATTTCTAGTATCAGGAACCTGTGCACTTCCTTAATGAGAAACCCTTCATTTTTAATCCCCGCTCGAATTTTATACCTGGACTACGACTTCAGCATCGATTGGTGACCATCCCCTGTTTTTTCCTGGAGGAAAATAAAGGATTGTGACGGGGTAATTAAGGACGCTTATACCCTCAAGCGGTTCTCATTCTATCGGACCATGATACTCAATATTTTTTTAATTCCATTTCGTCTTATAATTTGGTTTCTCTATAGTATTTTGTAGTTAAAATCATTACACAATTAAATATTATTGAAAAAAATTTTTTTTTTTTTGAAAATTACAACTTTTTAAAATTTTGTATTCCTGATTATTTCAAAAAAGTGAAGGATTTCTACCCTTAAATAACATTTTCTTAACAACGGAACGGTAAATTAATTAAATATTATTGTAAAAGCTGTATTCTATTACAGTTTAAAATATATTAGTTTTTTAAAAAAATAATAAATAAAAACAGAACGGTAAAATTTAATAAAATTATAACAGTACATGTAAAGTAATGCATTTATTATGTCATTGAAATTTTATAAGAATCTGTAGAAATTGGTTTTTTGGATAAACCTCCTTAAAGACTGTATTTTATATGGACATTTTATAGAATTAATAAGTCACAGTTTATGTTAGGTGGTGTGCGTTTGTATGAGAATTGAATGAATGATTTGGCGTTTATGTGATCCCCAACGCAAGCTTTAAATCATTTGTTGAATTACATGTATAAGAAGTTAGTGCCACATTGAATAAATTAATATAATTTAATTGTAAACTTTAATTGTTGTGTTTCATTTAATTGTTTGTATATATGGCCCACTCATCAAACGGGAATTCGAGTCAAGATAGGTTACAAATTAGAAAAAACGCGTAAAAAAATGTTTATGTTCAAATTAAAATTGTATCCCTGTGGCCATAAGTTACCTTATAAATTGTACTTTTCCCCGATATAAAAATTTTAATATATTTTATTTGGTTTGAATTCTACAGCAATAAATCGAATGGGTGTCCAACTTAGGGCCCTCTCCCCTACAAAATAAAAAAAGGATTTTTATTCCAGAAACAGAAATGCGGCGCTTTTAGATACCTGATGAAGACAGGCACTCAAAGTCACCCATTTGTTTAATTGTATAAAAATGACGTTTATTTTTGCCCTTAGTTGAAAATTGACGCCATTTATATATAATCAAACAAGTCAATGACTTTCAGTCTCTGTCATCAGGTTATCTAAAATCGCCTCGTTTGTGCCTTTGGAATAAATAATATCGTAAGTAACATGGGTTTAAAGTCAGTCCAATTTGTTTACGTTGATGTTTGTGCGTTTACTCGTTCGCCCTCGACTGTCACTCGTACACGAACATCAGCGTATACAAATGGCTGCCTGTAACCCCTTGTTGCTTAATATACTATTTTCATCCCTCAGACACAAAAATGGCGCTTTTATTAGATACCTTAAGGACGTTGGAACCCAAAGCTGAGAGTGGCGTAGAAACACTTTTTCCTCCTTTGCTCGAAAATTTCCCTTTTATGAATTTTTTTTAAAAACACTGAACACTTTTTCAAAAAAAGAGCTATGATAGACAAAAGTATTTGAGATAAGGAATTTTTTAAACATTTGTTTTATGCAAACAAATGTGCCTACAAGCGTCAAAATTAACTCCCGTATTGACATTGCAAGATTTTCCGTAAAAGATGGCCGCCGCTCGTCAGCTGGGTACAGGCTACGTGACATGGGGCTCAAGTGAGATGGCGGCGGCCATCTTTTACGGAAAATCTTGCAATGTCAAAACGGGAGTTAATTTTGACGCTCGTAGGCACATTTGTTTGCATAAAACAAATGTTTAAAAAATTCCTTATCTCAAATACTTTTGTCTACCATAGCCCTTTTTTTGAAAAAGTGTCCAGTGTTTTTAAAAAAAATTCATAAAAGGGAAATTTTCGAGCAAAGGAGGAAAAAGTGTTTCTACGCCACTCTCAGCTTCGGGTTCCAACGTCCTTAAGACAGGAACAAAGTCATTCATTTGTTCGATCGTATAAAAATGACGTCGTTTTTTATCCTTGGGCAAAAAAGGATGCTTGACGCGTGTGCTTTTTTACCATTGGTTAAAAAGCCATTTTTGTACAATCAAACAAAGGAATGACTTTCAGTCCCTGTCATGCGGTTATCTAAAATCGCCTCCTTTGTGTCTTTGGAATAATTAATGTAATTAAAATTCTTCGATTATTGTTTGTATTATCACCAGTTATACAGGGTGTCCGAGGCGAGGGTGTACATATTAAGAGGTGATAATCTTTGATAAAAAACAAGACGAAAAGTCTTTTGTAGTTTTTGAAACTTCGCAATAGTTAACGAGTTATAAGAAAAACAATTTTGACCAATAAGGAAGGTTTCTTAACATTTCGGGTGTTGTTAATCAAATATGGGTCCATCCTCCCTAAAACTATACTCCCTGTGGCGAGCCCGAGCTCTCGAAAACTGACCTGCAATTGGTTCTGCTCAACGAAAAATTTTTCTTCGTAAGTATCTTGATATTATAAAAAAATGTGTGGTTTGAAGGAGGGTGTACCACACTTGACAAACAACACCTCCTGATGCCCGAAATGTCAAAAAATCTTCCTCATTGGTCAAAATTGTTTTTCTCATAACTCATTAACTATTGCAAATTTTTAAAAACTACAAAGGACTTTTCGTCTTGTTTTTTATCAGAGATTATCACCTCTTAATATGTACACCCTCGCCTCGGACACCCTGTATATTTACAGTCGAGACTCTAATGGTTGCAATCGTCGGGCATGGTATGTATTCATGAGAATCGTAAACATTTAGGGACGAATCAACGCAACTTAAATTATATTACGTGGCTCAATGTTATTACGCAACGTATCATTGAATGACATAGCGTCGGGCCTGGAGTCTGTGTCACGTGATCTTTCTCCTCTTTCTTCCCGCAACCCTTTGTCTATGTTCTCCACCCCCATTTGAAAAAATCGACGTCGTGTACTACGTCGTGTATTATGTCGTGTACTACGTCTTGTACGACGTCGTGTATTACGTTGACAACGACCCTATTGCGAATTCCCATATGGGATCCGATTAGGAACCTATATGGATTCCTACATGTGAATCCACATGGAGATCCATATGGGATTCCATATTGGATCCTATAGGAAACCATATGGTGTTAAGGAGTGGGTACCCATATAGATTCCCATATAGGAACCCATGTGGGTTCCTATTTGTTATGTAATCTCATATGGGAACCCATATTGGAACCCATATGATTTTGCAAGTGTTCTGACATAGGTTCCCATATAGGATACTATTTGTCTTTTTTTACATATAGGAACCCACATGGGTTCCCATGTAAGCAGTTTGTATATATCACATAGGAACCCACATGGGATCCTGTATGTGAAAAAAACAAATAGGATCCTATATGGGGACCTATGTCCTATTTAAAAATTATCATTTTCTATAAAGACGCTGACAGACATAGGAACACTAGAGTGGTCCAAAAAAAGGTGACTTTTGAAAATTTAAAAAAATTCTTGCAGTTTCATATTCTGCATACCTAAAAACGGCTTAACTATTTTTTAAAAAAATTTTTAATTCGTAATTGACACTGCGCATCGATCTTAAAAATTGTCGTATTTTCTTCCAGTTTTTTTTTACTGGAAGCTTATTGGAGATTATTTCTTCAAAGGCCTGGTAGTTTAAAGTAGTGACGAATTTAACGCCTAATTTTTCAATATTTTTCTGCACACCAGACACAATAGGTCGCCTGCTGAGCAGGTACGAAGTCCCTAGAAAAGGAAAATTTTTTTCTGCAGCTTCTACTCCTTTCCCAAACCCTTCACAATTTCATCAGTAGCAATCGTCAGGCTACTTTTTATGATAGTTGTAAAACCAACTTTCGTTCAAAAAGTACAAATTTCAAATCATCGAATGAGCCCATTAATATTTATCAACTTTTCCAATTTTTACAGAATCTGATCTCAAGAATATGAATTTTCATTTGTGCTCAAGACCAAGCAATAAAATTAATATTATATAACAGAAAAGTATCGCTGAAAAGTACCAAAATGGTGCTTTTTGACACTAAATAACAGCTGCAAATATTTAAAAAACTGATTTTACTTTTTTGCAACAAAACATTTTATTCTTTTTCAACGACTTTACAAAGTAGCATTATTTTACAATGTGTACAAAGAAGTTGAATGTTACATTGAAAAAAGTGTATTTATTTTACGTGTTAATTTCTCTAAAACCCCATAAGAGAGAAAAATGCAATGCGCAGCGTCAATTACGAATTTAAAATTTTTTAAAAAATTAGTTAAGCCGTTATTAGGTATGCAGAATATGAAACTGCAAGAATTTTTTTAAATTTCTAAAAGTCACCTTTTTTTTGGACCACTCTAAGGAACACACATGTGTTCCTTAGCGAATTCTAGAAAGAAACATATTTTTTCCAAATTATTCCCAAATGGGAATAAAATGTACTGTTAAAGTCATATATCTATATGACGCGGCGTATATTGCCATGTGAGGAGTTGTATCCTTACTAATTTCCTGGTCTACGTGGACTCACTCTTTTTATAATCTTTAAGCCTTAAGACAACAGTGAGAAACACTGATAATAGCACTGCCATACGGCGAGTGTGTTAACTAAACAATGGGTTTCTATATGGGATCCTTTATGGTTTCCTATAAGTCATTTAAGAGCTAAAAGCGTTCTTCCTTGCCGACATGACATGAGAATTTATAAGATGTAGTTAATTCCAGCACCGCAGCATCAGCAGGGCGCTTTAAGCTCTTAAATAAATAGGAAATCATAAAGGATCCCATATAGGAACCCATTGTTTAGTTAACATACTCGCCGCATGGCAGTGCTATTATCAGTGTCTCTCACTGTTAACTCAAGGCGTAAAGATTATAAGAAGAGTGAGTCCACGTAGACCAGGAAATTAGTGAGGCTACAACTTCTCACATGGCAATATACGCCACGTCATATATAGATATATGACTTTAACAGTACATTTTATTCCCATTTGGGAATAATTTGGAAAAAATATGTTTCTTTCTAGAATTCGCTGAAAGGAACACATGTGTATTCCTATGTCTGTCAGCGTCTTTATAGAAAATGATAATTTTTAAATAGGACATAGGTCCCCATATAGGATCCTATTTGACTTTTTTACATATAGGATCCCATATGGGTTCCTATGTGATACACGGAAGAACTTTTGGTTTTAATAGTTAATATTATAATATGTATTTTTACAAAATTTCGATTGTAAATCAGGATATAACTGTAAAATGGTATTTTATACTACAGGACTAGAAGAATATACTTTTTTAACAGTTAATATTTATATTTATTTATATTTATATTTAATTTTTATTAAATAATAATTTTTATAAAAATATTTACAAAAATAGGTTAAAATTATTACTATATTCAATAGGAAGCAACAATAAAATAAGTTCATCTTGAACATCTTACTATTAAAAAGATTATATTTCAAAATAATGCTTTGTTGAAATTCCATTAACTATTGGAAAATTGGCGGCCATGACAGTTTAACCGTTGTGCGCGTCTTGTCACTGTTGATTTGCTTATTCGGATTATATAATTTCTCTCTTAAAAGAAACGATTAAATCATTAACGTTATCGTAAAGTGGGTGAAAAATAACACAATAAATACTTTCTACGTGATAGTTTTATTCAATATAAACCGGTTATATCATGTAAAAACTTTTAAGTGAATTTTGAATTTGGCGGATGTCAAACTTCAACTATTGTTCACAGATGGAAACTTGTGATTTTTGTGGATTTTTCTTAAAAGTGGTAATGTATTATGTCGATTAGTATATAAGAAAACTTTTCCCTTCAAACATTATATGTATTGTGCGATTCGTTAAGCATATATATGTGCGTGCGTATTATCGTTAGTGTTTAGGTTATGTTAGGACTTCGTTTGTGACGGTGATTGTGTTTATATGTATATAAAAGTGTTAAAAATATATGGAATGTCAATTACCACAGGTAACCTATAATAATATAATAATCATGAAGATCGGTTTATTTGCCTTTTTATAGGAATAACTTATTAATCTCGATTTTACTAATTCCAAAATTCAATAGCAATTTTCCCAACAAAATGGCGATTCAAGTTTCTTTTAACATTTCCTATCGAAAATAGTAAATATTAAATAGAAATAGTAAATTCTGAAAATATAACGATATATCCTGGTTTCCTATCGAAATTTTGTAAAAATAAATACTATAATATTAAGTATTAAAATCGAAAGTCTTTCCGTGTATATGTAAACCGCTTACATGGGAACCCATGTGGGTTCCTATATGGTCGATTCTTGCGTAA
The DNA here is from genome assembly GCA_037103525.1 of Ganaspis brasiliensis. NCBI lineage: Eukaryota > Metazoa > Arthropoda > Insecta > Hymenoptera > Figitidae > Ganaspis > Ganaspis brasiliensis. Next base: position 761,708 of record JAZKLR010000491.1, read on the forward strand.
CTGCCCGATTTCAAAATAAGTTTTAGTAAAAAAACAAAAATTTTTTTTTCAATGTTTCTCTGCACTTATTTTTCTTATTAGGGTGTAATATAATTATATTTTAAATGATTTTACTACAACTATATTTATACGAAAATAATAGCAAATTTTTGAAAATTGGCTGCCATGTGGAGCTGAACCGCATCCTTTTATTGCAAATATATTGTACAAAATAAAACTTTCTTTTTGATATTTTGCTAAAGCGAAAATAAATAATAAATTCATAAATTATTTAATATTCTAACAGTATTTTAGATATTAGTTAACATATATAAAATTTTATAAAAGAACAGCAAATACAATATTTAATAATGAATATTTCGTTTTATTTTTTGGATAATTTGAAATCGAGATCGAGCAGTGTAATCCGGCATTTCTAAACTACTTTATAGAATAATATTTTAAAATAACCACTACCGATAAAAAAGTTTCTCTGCATGAAGCACACTGAACAGTTCACATAGGCCATGGAGCTGAAATTTTACGTGATATCATGGAGCTGAAATTTGACATTTATTCTAACCTCACTTCTACAATATTGCAAAATAAATCTATTCCTTCTGCAGATCGCTTTTTTCACATGAAAACTTAAAGAAAATGGTAACAATACTATCAAATAGTTGTTACAGTAATATATAATAACTAAACATAGGAAACCTTAATTATAAGTCTACAGATTGCATTCAAAAATTGGAAAAATTGAGGGACAAAATATTTTTACAGATTTTTAAGTATAAAAAAGGTATTATGAAGTGCAATATAAACCTAAATTGTTCATAAATATAGACACTTCATGCTTGAAAAAGGCTGAGTTATAATAATGATATTTTCACCGAAAATTATTAAATTACAGTTAACATTTTGCAAAAGGGACACGCCACGGAGCTGAAATTTCAGCAGTTATAGTGCAATATAATAGAAGTTATAATATATATATTTATGTATATTTGGTTTTTAGTTACTCTCATATATACCTTTAAAATTCACTAATACACTTCAGAATATATTTTTAATTTAGGTGTATTTTTTCAACGCCGCCAAGTAGGGCAGTTACGTAAGAATCGCCCATATGTAAAAAAAGACAAATAGGATCCTATATGGCAACCTATGTCAGATCACTTGAATAATCATATGGGTTCCTATATGGGTTCCCATATGAGATTACATAACAAATAGGAACCCATATAGGTTCCTATATGGGTTCCTATATGAAATTAGATAACAAATAGGAACCCATATGGGTTCCTATATGGGAACCTATATGGGTACCCACTCCTTAACACCATATGGTTTCCTATAGGATCCAATATGGAATCCCATATGGATCTCCATGTGGATTCCCATATAGGAATCCATATAGGTTCCTAATCGGATCCCATATGGGAATTCGCAATAGGGGACGTCATTTACTGCGACGTATTTTCAGAGAGTACACGTCGTAGTACACAACGTAGTAAACGATGTCGTACACGACGTAGTTCACGACGTCGTAGACCACGTAGTTGATCACTACGTCGTGTACTATGTCCTGTACTACGTCGTGTACTACGTCCTGTACGACGTCCTGTACTAGGTCCTGTACGACGTCGTGAACTACGTCGTGTAATTGTGATTATAATTTAAGTTGTAGTTTCTTTCCTCTTATGAAGAAGTATGTCAGGAAAAGAATGATCAACTAAATGTTTCAGAGAAAAAAAAGTACACTACGTGGTATACGGCGTAGTACACTACGTGGTATACGACGTAGTACACTACGTAGTATATGACGTGGTACACGATGTGGTATACGACGTGGTACAGGACGTCGTATACGACGTAGTACACGAAGTCGTATACGACGTCGACTTTTTCAATAGGGACTGACTGAATGCAACCGTTTAGTATGCATCCATAAGAGTCCCGACTGTATTAGATATTCAACAGGTATATTGGTCTTTCTCTTGTACTTTTAAACTTTGAGGTATTAAAAAACTTAATTTTTTTGCAGAAACAGTCTTTAAATTAATTTTATTGTCTTCAGTGTTTATCGAATAGTTGAAAATATCTTGAGTTACTCTTTTCTTAATAACTTCATTAAGCTGTATTAGTGACATGACAGTGTTCATTACACGCAAGATTAGTTTTGAGTTTTATAGAAACTAAATACACCGCACTCTCTTTATATGAAGGTTCGAAATATGACATTCCCTATCGATAGAAAGTGACTAGAAAATGACTGAAAAATGTCTAGTCAGTCATTTTTCAGTCATTTTTATTTTTAAATATATGAAAAATAATCTATTTAATAATAAATTTGTTGAATACTATTTAATGTGCTCTTAGCATTATATTGGCTTCATATGTTTAGAATAAACAATGAAAATTGTTAATTTTTTTATTATTTATTTAAATTTTTTGTTAAATATTTTTTTTATTGTTTTAATGTTATAAACCATTTCTGAAGGGCGCTTGAACACTTTTATAAAGAATCACGAAGCTCGGTGGCATTTAAAATGGTCTAAAAGCAATTTTAAAAAGAAAAAATCATTCGACATTTTCTAGGTACGAAATCATTCAAATCGTACCTAAAAAATGACTGAATCCATTCAGTCATTTTGGCCAGTCATTTTTTAGGTATTCTCTATCGGCAGGGTTCTGCGAATGAGAAGAAAGGGGAATTAGAGTTGAGCGTCGAGCATGTAGGGACAAAGACGTAAGAGGGGTAGCAAAGGACAATGCGTTTCGAGCGTTTGTTTACAATTCGCAATATGAAAGACCCAGCCCAAAGAGTTGCATATAAAAAGAGTCAGGTGTATAAATACAAATTTACGAAATTTTGCTTCTGGGCAAAGGTTTTGAAGCGGATATACAAAATTTTAAGTCTGCATTTTAAATTTAAAAATGAGGGATCAAATAATATTTCAGACTAATTTTTTAACAGTTTTTGATTTTCCTAAAACTTGGTATCTAAGGGTTTTTAGAGTACCTAATTATAAATCTGAACTTAGCTTACTATAATTCAAAATAGCTGATCCAATGTCAGATAAATTTTCAAAAAATTACTGTTTTTTTTAAATATGCAGTTTGTTTGGAGTTGCTGATTACTAAACTACGGAAGTATTCCTGTATCCACCGTTCTAGAATTATTCTATTACTAATTTTTTCTGTGTATTATCTAATATTGGGAAATCAAAAAATTAAAAACCAAACAAGCGAATAAGAATGAGTCATTTCAATATTGTATAGTTTCTATGATTTATTTTATTCGAAAAATACAAACAACTTGAACAAAACAGAAATAAAACGCAAATATGACACATTATTTCGAAGTACAATTTCTCATCGAAGAGCAAGTTCTTGTGTCGTTGGATCTGTTATTTAAGACTGATCAAACCTATAAACAAAAATGCTCTCACCTAATTTCAATGTTGACGTTTTATCGCTCTTAAGACAAAATAAATTAGTTAATATTGTCTTATTAGAAATAATAGAGTTGCACAAGTGATGGAACTTGAATTTTGTTGCTATAAAAAAGAGCTAAATATCATTTGTAAGGTGTTTTTCAAATTTGGTAACATTATTAAAAAATAATATTTAGCTGTTCATATAGCAAAAAAATTAAAGTTCAACCACTTGTGCCACTCTATTATTGCTAATAAATCAACACTTACTAATTTATTTTGTATTTTAAGAGCGAGAAATGTCAACATTGAAATCGGGTGAGAAAATTTTTGTTCATATAAACCTAGCTTTGATCAGCCTCCAAAATTTAAAAACTGATCTTAGATTCGTAATCAGAGATCTCGAAAACCTTTAAATACCAAATGATATCAAAATGCAACTAGTTTTAAAAATTTTCCTTTGACAGATTGCATCCGACATTTTTAATATTTAAAACAGTCAGAAAAATGGAAAATATGGAGTTTGACTATCTTTTCTTTTTGATTGTTTGTCTCCTTGACCGTATACAAAACAACCTTATGAACCACAAGTTCTTTAATATAAAAATTTAAGAATTTAATTCAGGGCCGGATTTGTATGTAGGCAAACTAGGCAACTGCCTAGGGGCCCCCACCAAAAAGGGCCCCCACCAGCTATAAGATTTTCCACAAAAATAACTTCGAAAAATATTTTTAGGCATTTAAAAATCTGAAAAAACCCAGTAAGAAAAAGAGAAAATTAAAAAATATTGAAATTTTATGATTTTCGAAGAAAAAGAAAAACTGTTCAATCTTTTTTAATACCTTTTTTGTTCAATCTATTCGAATCCGGTGATATCACCAACTTTTATCGAAAAGTCAATTTTTACTAATACGTTTCTTAATATTTTACAATCCAAATGAATCCCTTTATAACGAAAAAAATAAAATGTATATATTTTAATACCCACAGTTCAGATTATTGAATCCAAATGAATCTTTTTATAATGAAAATAAAATTCAAATAAAGTGAATATTTTCGAATACCCACTTTGTATAGTATATACAGTTCTTTAAATTTGTATAACATTATTTCTTCATGTTTGATTTTAATAAAATTAATCTAAAAAAATTGAGAAAGCTTAGTTACATATTTCAGAAATTGTTTTTTACCTTATATTTGATTTAGAGAAAACAAATATTTGAATATTGTTTAGTATAACATTTACTATTCTGATTATTTATATAGGTTACATGAATCTGAACTGTAGGTATTCCAGAATATACCTTTTTTCATTATAAAGGGATTTATTTGGATTATGTAAATCTGAATTATGTGTATTAAAAACACTCATTTTATTATTTTATTTATAGGAGAAATCATTTCGAATAAATAAATCTGAACTGTGGGTATTAGAAAACATACACTTTTTTTCATTATAAAAGGGTTCATTTGGATTAAATAAATTTTAACTGCCGGTATTAAAAAATATTAATTTTTTTTAATTATAAAGGGATTCATTTGGATTTTATAAATCTGTATTGCGGGTATTCTAAAATATTCGTTTTACTTTTTTCTATTTTTATTAGAAAGGGATTTACTTGGATTCAATTAATCTTAACTGTGGATATTACAAAATAATAATTTTTTTTTTAATTATAAAGGGATTCATTTGGATTTAATAAATCTGTACTGCGGGTATTCTAAAATATTCGTTTTACTTTTCTTTTATTTTCATTATAAAGGGATTTACTTGGATTCAATTAATCTTAACTGTGGATTTTACAAAATAATAACTTTATTTTTCTTATTATAAACGCATTAATTTTGATTGAAAAATATTTAGAAACGTGTATTAATAAGGATTGATTTTCGAGTAAAAGTAGATGCTATCGCCGGATACACATGTATTGGAAAAAAAAGGTATTCAAAAGTATTAACAAATTTTAATACTTTTCAATTCCTCTCTTATTACTGGGACTTTTATAAAATAATTGTAAGTTTTTAGAAATTCAAAAAGCCGCTCATTAAAAAAGTGTCAAGTTTTGAAACTGCTTTTTCGACTTGAGTAAATTTCGGAAAAATCCATTCCTTGCATAGGCCCCCACCAGCGTCTGCCTATGGCCCCATGTTTGGTAAATCCGGGCCTGATTTAATTAATATACGATTTACCTGTATACAATTTATTAAAGTGCAATTTAACCATATACAGTTTTAAAAGTAAAAACATAAAATTTAATTCGTATACATACCAAAACATTAAATTTTTTTATTACGCAATGAACAGCAGTAGCAACCGTATTGCGAATCGCACGATATATTTCAACCAAACTTGACCAGACCCTAATGCTCATGATTAGTCTTTTTACACTATTTTGTAATTTGTAATGTGTAATGTCAGTCATATAGCTCTCGCCCGAATTCCATGATACTTCATCAGGAGTTGTCAGTAGTGAGTAAGGTCGGTTGGACACTATTCAAGAGCATCTGCGGTAATAGTCGAGAACAGGATATGTTTCCGGAAAAAAATCGCGGTTTTGCTTACTTTTCCAAGCTGGACCCTATTGCGAATTCCCATATGGGATCGGATTAGGAACCTATATGGGAATCCACATGGGGATCCATATGGGATCCTATAGGAAACCATATGGTGTTAAGGAGTGGGTACCCATATAGGTTCCGATATTGGAACCCATGTGGGTTCCTATTTGTTATCTAATTGTTATGTAATCTCATATGGGAACCCATATGGTTTTGCACGTGACCTATGATCTGACATAAGTTTCCATATAGGATCCTATTTGTCTTTTTTTACATATAGGAACCCACATGGGTTCCCATGTAAGCGGTTTGCATACATCACATAGGAACCCATATGGGGTGCTTTATGTAAAAAAAGACAAATAGGATCCTATATGGGAACCTATGTCGTATTTAAAAATTATCATTTTCTATAAAGACGCTGACAGACATAAGAACACACATGTGTTCCTTATTTCAGCGAATTCTTGAAAAAAAAAAATATATTTTTTTGAAATTATTCCCAAATGGGAATAAAATGTACTGTTAAAGTCATATATCTATATGACGCGGCGTATATTGCCATGTGAGGAGTTGTATCCTTACTAATTTCCTGGTCTACGTGGACTCACTCTTTTTATAATCTTTACGCCTTAAGACAACAGTGAGAAACACTGATAATAGCACTGCCATACGGCGAGTGTGTTAACAAAACAATTGGTTCGTATATAGGATTCTTTATGATTTCCAATAAGTCATTTAAGAGCTAAAAGCGTTCTTCCTTGTCGACATCCCTTATGAAAAATAAGTATTGGATTAAGTATTGAAGTATTGGAATAAGTATTGGTTTAAGTATTGGAAACTCCAATACTTTTTTCGCCAAACATTCTTAAAAATTTTGCTGATTGCGCACTAAGTTTCTATGGCTCCCAGCTCTGCGCAGTAGTTTTTTTTTTTGTTAATTTAATACGTAGAAATGCATGGAACGCAAAATCACAGTTCCACAGAAAATTAAAAAAAAATTTGTTTAAAAATATGTTACGCGAAAATAGTATTCGAGTTTCCAATACTTAAACCAATACTTATTCCAATACTTAATCCAATACTTACTCCCAATACTTAATCCAATACTTTTTTTTCATAAGGGATGACATGAAAATTTATAAGATATAGTTAAATCCAGCACCGCAGCATCAGCAGGGCGCTTTTACCTCTGAAATGACTTTTAGGAAATCATAAAGGATCCCATATAGGAACCCATTGTTTAGTTAACATACTCGCCGCATGGCAGTGCTATTATCAGTGTCTCTCACTGTTAACTCAAGGCGTAAAAATTATAAGAAGAGTGAGTCCACGTAGACCAGGAAATTAGTGAGGATACAACTCCTCACATGGCAATATACGCTGCGACAAATAGATATATGACTTTAACAGTACATTTTATTCCCATTTGGGAATAATTTCAAAAAATATGTTTTTTTAAAGAATTAGCCGAAACAAGGAACACATGTGTGTTCCTATGTCTGTCAGCGTCTTTATTTATTTATTTATTTATTTAAAATTAAGTAGGCTCCTAGGGCTAAGTAGCCCTTCAAGAAACCAATTTAATACAATGTATAGTACAGAGTAGATAATATAAAGAATCGAACTGTAACAAATAATGATACATAGCATGGCCGAAGAATAAGAATTGGCGAGCACTAAGTAACCACTTAGTAATTAGAAAAAAACAGTAATAGAACTAAGGAAAAAAAAAAAAAAAACAAATTTAATAAACCAATAAATAAAGATCTCAATATATATATATATATATAAGAAATAATAATAGTGTAAGAAAGCAATTAGGCTATTACCAAAAGGTTATCTCGAAAAATACGCCTTCCAAGTCAGCAAGAAACTGACGAAATAAATATTTGAACCTATTGCAATCTGAAACATCTCGGACCCTAGCGGGAATTTTATTCCATAACCGAGCTCCTCTAATCAGAAATGACCTCTGCATTTTACAAGTCCGATGAGCAGGAATTTTTAGTACTGCATTAGATTCACGTAGCCTATATTGAGATGAAGAGTTAATATCTCTAAATTTAAAAAAACGAAAAAGATAATCCGGTTGTTCATTATTAAGAATAGTGTAGAGTAGATTTCCCATAAAGAGTTGTCTACGAGTCCCCACAGGAAGAAGTCCTGCTTTTTTCCTGTAAGGGGAAACATGCTCACCCTTTGATAGGTCGTAAATGAATCTAATGCAGGCATTAAGTGCTCGTTCGAGTCTCGTATTGAGTTCCTCAGTAATGTCGTCATAAACTATGCAGCCATAATCAAAAAAAGGAAGGATGGTACTTTTAGTCAGAAGTAGCCGTGTGGCTGTTGGCAAAGAATTCCTGTTCCTACCCAGCTGTCGCAGTGTCATGTATACTTTTCTTGAAATACCAATTACGTGCTCCTTCCAGGACAGATTATTGTCAAGTAAAAGACCGAGATCCTTAATAGTTTTTTGAAAATAAACAGTTAAACCTGCCACTTGGAGGAAGGAGTTAGCTATTTGCTCATCAGCAACAGTATAATTTGGAGAGCCGAAAATTATGGCCTGCGTTTTTCCTGTGTTTAGGGTAAGACCATTCTCACAAGCCCAAGAGGCCACAAGATCAACATCTGTTTGAATCATAGCTAGTAAAGAGGGTAAGTTTGCGAAAAGGCCCGAAATATAAATCTTAAGGTCATCTGCAAACTTATGAAATTTACAGTATTTAAATTTATTGCCGAGGTCAGAGATGAACAAATTAAAAAGTAATGGAGCAAGAGAGGAACCCTGGGGTACGCCACACCGGACCTCCCTCCGCTCAGAAAGGTGGCCTCCACTATTACGAACTTGGTATGAACGTCCGTCCAGGTATGAAGAGAACCAGGCAAGAACCGATTTGGACAGATTAAAAGAGCCAAGTTTACGGATCAGTACGTTATGATCAACTAGGTCAAAGGCCTTGGTGAAATCAAAAAGCACTGCGATAGTAATCTCTTTATTGTCCATTGCAATTTTAATATCGGAAGTGAATTTTAAGCAGGCTGTACTGGTACTATGCTTGGGCCGAAAACCTGATTGAAATGGTTCGAGTAAGTTAGCCGTAGACAAATAGCTAGATACTTGTTTAAAAACAATCCTTTCAAGTGGTTTGGATAGGGCGCATAGAATAGAAATTGGTCTAAAATCAGTTACTGAGCTTGGAGCGGGGATTTTAGGAATTGGACGAATTATGGATTTTTTCCAAATATCAGGGAAAACCGATACCTGTAAAGAACAATTATAGATATGCAGCAGAACTGGAAAAATTACTGGCAGAGCGATGAGATAGAGATGTCATCCGGTCCCATGGAGTTAGACTTAATATGGGAGAGAATGTCAAGCAGTTGTTCAGGGGAGATGTCAAAAAAAAAAAATTTTGAGTCATCGAAGGTGAAATCATTATTAGACATAGATGGCGAAGATGCTTTAGATAATAAAGGTATTACTGAAAAATTTTCCAAAAAGTCTTGTAATTCGTAGTTTTGGTCAGTAGAGACCTTTTTAGAAGAAATTAGTTTTAGTTTTTTAAGTAGAAGCCAGATATTTTCAGTTTTACTTTTATTAGCGATTGTAAGGTAGTTATATCGATTTTGTTCATCCCTTATCTTGGTCTGTACCAGATTACGTATCCTTCTATAGTTAGACTGTACTTCCAAATTCTTCGATCTTTTAAAAATACGCCATAATCTATTTCTTTCTTTTATCAACGCTTTTATCTCTTCAGTCATCCAAGGAGAATATTTTTTCCGAAAGCTAGGAATATGCAATGGGGCAAATTTGTCAAATGCGTCGTTAATAATAGAGTTCAGTCTAAGAATTTTCCCATTAACATCCGTATCGAGGTAAATTTCCCCCCAATTATATCCGCTCAGATAGGATAGAAAATCAGTTACATTTAACTTCTTTAAATTACGAATAGTGTTAGGGAGAGAATCGTCAAAATGCATAGAGCTAAATTGATATTTAATATTAATCAGGTCATGATTAGATAAAAATTCAATAGGATGCTGAGAAGAGTAGGAAATTTTCTCCAAGTCATCAACAACAATCATGTCGATCCTGGTACTAGAATTGCCAGTGTGATGAGTGGAGTTGTGAGGTACAATGGAAAGACAGGTTGAGAGAAAAACTGAGCGAAGGTAGTTACATTGCGAATTAGCGACATTCAGGTTAGTATTAAGATCACCAGCTAGAATTATATTGTCATACAATGGAGCGAGAGAAGAAACTTGTAATTCAAAATTTAAGCCAAAGGATGACTTAGGGGCCTTATAAACAACTCCGATAAGAGCCTTATCATCTTGGGATCTTATTTCAATGAATAAAAATTCAGCTGTTAGATAAGAAATCTCCGAGCTCATCGAAATTATCCGTCCCTTTAAGCTTGAGTGTACGTAAATGCAAACTCCCCCCCCCCCCCTCTACGTCCAATTCTATCCCTACGAAAGAGCACATAATTGTGAATTTGAAATAAATCCGTTGAGTACGAGGGAGAAAGCCAAGTTTCAGAAACCGCAATTACATGATAGGAACAGGAACTAAAATATTTGTGAAATTCGGCAAAATGGGCAGGAAGTGACTGCGCATTTACATGACATATATTTAAGTGGCCCATTTAAGTGAAATCGAGATTAACAAAGTTTGATTGTTCTAAATAGTAATGAAAAATAAAAATAAGTTAAAATATTTGTAGAGAAGGGAGGAAATGAAAAATACATAGAAACCCAAGAGAATAAAAGAAGGAAAAAAGGAAAAAAATAAAATAAAATAAAATAAAAAATAAAACAAAACAAAAAAAAATAAAATAAAAAAATAAAACAAAATAAAATATAAAATAAAGTTAGAGTAAGTACTATAGGGTCCGATATTTACAGTCGCAATAGAAAAAAAAACAAAAAACAGAAAAGATAACCATAGATAGCGCACTTGTTTAGTGACAAGCCTTGTGATTTATGAAAATTATCTAAAGAAATATATAGAAAGATCTCATCATTGGAAAAAAAAAGAATAACCAAATTCACCGAAGCCAAATAGTTACAGTGCTTAGAATACATGAATAAGGCAAAATTATTGAAAAAAAGAAAATTTAGTAAATTTAACAAAATACAATTAAATAGGTTTTGAAAAAAAATACAGTAGAAAAACCAAAAAATACTGATTAGTTGCTATTGGATCTTCTTGATGTCCTCGATGTTGAAGAGTTGATACTTGGTTCCGCCATCTTCCTTCCGACAGAAGATCCTCCCACCAGATACCCAAAGTGATTTGAGCTTATTCTCCTTCCTCAGTGCGAGTGCAGCAGAATAGATGCGTCGGTTGGTAGGAGTTAAGGACTCCCGCAAGGATATTACAGACTTTTCAGTATCTGGCCAACCGATATCAATAGTTGAAAAATTTCTTATCTCTTTCCGTTTGTTAATTAAAGTGTCCCTCAATTTTTGCTGGTTTAGTTTTATAACCACAGTGGAAGGCGCGGTGAGCGTAGAATTTACTCTTATCGGAACACGATAGATATTTACTACATCTTCCTTATTTAGAGGAACATTTAACGATTCGGCAATCTTGCATAGGGAAGAAAGTAGATCCTCGTTGTTCTTAAATGGCAGACCACCCAAATCTAAGGATGTATTCAAGAGTTGCTGATCATGATAATTTACCGAGCGGTCTAGTTGAGAAATCCTTTCCTTTAGTGAAGAATTTTCAGCTTTGACTTTTTGTAGATTCTCCATGTTGACAGTCGAATCAACCTCAAGAACACCAATCCTTCTATTGTTGTCCTCAACATCCTCTTTCAACGCAGCAACATTAGCATTAATGTCGTCAAAGAGATCAGTAAACTTCTTTTCAAATTTGTCAAGCAGAGTTTGCATTTGGGTATTCATATTAGAAATTAAGGAGGCTTGCCCCTCCTGAACTGCAACCCGGATAGCATCGGTGAATTCTGTGGGAAGAGCAGGCATAGAAACAGGGGTAAGAGAGACCGAGCCATTTGATTTAACAGAATTATCGACAATGACACCCGTCAATTGCTGTGTCTTAGGACCAGGAGGTTGATTCACACCAGTAGAGATGTCGCCTGTTGACAATTTCTTGCAATTTGTGCAAACATAACCATCGGTATTCTTTTTTAATTTATCAAAATCCTTCCTAGTCATATTAATATTGACACATGCCAAATGGAAAACCAAATTACACTTCACACAGGACACTGCATCCTGGCTACTCCTCAGAATTTGAAGTTTGCACTCCTCACAATTCACCCTGGTTGGAAGCACAACACAGTGCCAAATAACAGTTATTAAAGATAAACAGCCAAGGAGAACAGTAAATAACACTAAGGAGCAATTTCACCAGTACCAAATCTATCAGAAAATGTCCACTTAATATCCGAGTCACTTCAAAAAACAGTCAAATATTAGAAAAACCCCGAGAGAGACAAACAAGCGTGGTTCAAACCGCGGCCATGTTCATTTATTCATTTTTATTATAGAAAATGATAATTTTTAAATACGACATAGGTTCCCATATAGGATCCTATTTGTCTTTTTTACATATAGGACCCCATATGGGTTCCTATGTGATGTATGCAAACCGCTTACATGGGAACCCGGGTGGGTTCCTATATGTAAAAAAAAGACAAATAGGATCCTATATGGGAACCTATGTCAGATCACGTGCAAAATCATATAACCTATATGGGTTCCTATATGAAATTAGTTAACAAATAGGAACCCAAATGGGTACCCACTCCTTAACACCATATGGGTTCCTATATGAAATGAGATAACAAATAGGAACCCACATGGGTACCCACTCCTTAACACCATATGGTTTTCTATAGGATCCCATATGGGAATTCGCAATGGGGGATGCAGCAAAAGTGAATTGAAGGTACAAACTGTACGGATAGGTAAGTGTGTAGTTATTCAAGATTAAATCATCAAGCTCACGTTTAATGTTCAGAGTTGACAATGTGATTCATAAATGCCTTTGCTTGCACAAAAATGTCTTTCGCATTGTTAACCCCCTCCAAAGACAGAACAGACAAGTCGCGTTCCAGAAGGATATCGCCGGTTGCTGGTACAGGAGGTTTACAATTTAGAGCATCCCTGGCAGCTGCCAAAAGACTAAAAGCATTGCTTTCCCAAACTTAAGTAATCACCTTTCATGATCCAGATCTCCAACGCCCCCGCGTGGTAATATTTGCTCATCATAAGTACTAGAAATTTTCTTTTCAGCCACTCTTGGAGCAGAGAATGTCTTTAGTCCGAGTGGCAGTTAAATTCCGGAAATTCGTTAATGTGCACATTAACTAGTTAAACTGCGGATTACCTGGCCAGATCCATTAAAGTCCGAAACAATCTTTTTTCCTTACATGTTAAAGTGAGAAAAATAATTTCACTGAAATGAAACATAAGTTATTACTGATTAAGGTACAATTTTTATTTAATGGAAATTCTACATTACTTGAGCCGTAATAATATTAGAGAACAATAGAGTTTGGAGTCAAATGCTAAAATATAAAAATGAAAATATAAATATTGACTTGTGAAAACAAAAAAATTACAAATAGTAAAAACAAGCAACTCTTATTATTTATTATTGCAAGTTCATGATTCGTGACATTTCGAGTTGTAGACCTTATTGTTTTTACGGCAAGCACACCTATTGGTTCCGCATTTGGATTTGCAATCGCATTTTTTAAAACTTTGACCAGAACCAAGAGATTGTTATATTGCCGTTTGACGCCAAGAAATTTCTACATTAGGGACTTTGTTTTTCTGAGAAATGTTTCATTACAAATACTAAATTGCGATCTTGGATATACAATTATTGTTTTAGAATACCTGTTTTAGTATCCAATTTGTATTTAAAAGCGTTTAGTCACGTAACGCACGGAGAATAGATAAGATTCATTTGAAACTTTTCAATTGAAAGTTCGCAAGAAAACAAATTTTTATTACTTTGGCTCTTTCTAAATTAATAGAGACAGTCTCATGCTATATCAAATCAACTTTTCGCACTTTAACAAATCCACTTTCGTTAATGTCAATCAGGGTTGCTACGACTTTCTCAGAACGAAATCCCATAATTTTTCCAGGTTTTCCAGGTCCTAAATGATATTTTCCCATACCGAACGAAAGTATGGTTGACTTAAAAAATAGTTAATAAAATGTACAATATATTTAGGATATGATTTTACTATAACATGTACCTACATATTTAAAATACACAACAGTGTTGTTATACATATTGTTATGTTTAGCAGGACGTCTATCGAAATATCATTTTCAAACTTTCAACTCGCGAACTATTACTCGAGTCGTGAAATGTAATATTTCCCTTTTTTGCTCTTCTAATAATTAAGTAATAACTATACTGTAAATAAAAAATTAAGAAAATTTTAAAAAATATTAAAAACTTTATAAATACAAAATAAGAAAATGTTAAAGGATCAGGGTGGTGATAATTTTTATGGTTATAAATTCCTTGTCATTTCCCAGTTTTTCCGGTCGATTTTGCTTCCCCATAGAGGAAGCTTTGTGATCGTTAAGATCTTCGATTTTTTTTCCAATTAACTTTTATATTATTAATTTATTGCTTCTTCTATGAGGAAGCAAATTATTTTGCTTACTTGGAAGCGAAATCCCGGTTGAAAAAATTTACATGAACACGTACACGAACGCATACATGTTCATGAACATGTATTTGTTCATGTACGTGACATTGAAACATGAACATGTACACGAACACATGTTCATCCACGTTAATAAGTTCAAAAAACAATACACATGTTCATATGCATAAACGTGTACACGTTCATGCACACAATTCTTAAAATTACTATAAAATGTTAAACAAAGGTAACTATGCCTATGGTATTTCTTCACTCTTCCCAGTGGGCAAAAATTTCCAAAAGACGTCTTAAGGACATCTCCCATAGAAAACTACTGCGCAACGTTTGAAGTTTTGCAAAATTTCAATCATGTTCGTTTACCTGTTCATGAGCATAATTAAATAATCATAATCAAATAAATCATGAACATGTAGCAGAATTTTCTTTAAACAGAATTTTAAATAAGACGTATTATCAAATATGCCATGGAATATCTATATCAACTCTTTATTTATCCGAATTATTATTTGATAAAATTCTTAAAACGGCGAATTTTTATTTTTTCAAAATTGCAAATGGCCAAACAAACATCTGACATTCGGTCATTTGTAATTTTATACAAATGGAAATTTGTCGTTTTAAAAATTATATTAAATAACAATTCGTGTAAATAAAATGTCGGGCAAATGAAGATTCAGTAAAATAGATATTCGAACATCTAAAATTTCAACTGATTTAAAACTAGATTCAATATAAATTTTGCTAAATTGAAATTCTTTTATACAAAACGTAGGTTAAAACGAAAATGATTAAAATAAAAATTGTATTCATTATGAATTCGGTGATCAAAAACTTATCCCAAGCAGCACGTAATATTACTTGAATATCACAGTGACATCATATTGTAATATTCGTAATATTACGGTGATATTGACGTGATATTGAAATGTCCGCCTCAAGGTAATATTACAAGTAATATTACAGTGATATTGATGTAATATTACAAGTAATATTACGGTAATATTACAGTGATATTACAAACATTTATTTATTTCAATATTTATTTTACATTAAATAAAATATTAAAAAAAAATTCGACGCACATGGGGTTCGAACACGCAACGTTCGACACAACGTGAATACGCCTTGTACCTCTCGGCCATCTAGCTCTTGGAATATAGTTCAGAAAGTGTTCTTCATATTGTACTAAAGAGAATTTAAGGTACTACATGAAGAACACTTTCTCAAATACATTCCAAGAGCTAGATGGCCGAGAGGTACAAGGCGTATTCACGTCGTGTCGAACGTTGCGTGTTCGAACCCCGAGTGAGCCAAATTTTTTTATAATATTTTATTTAATGTTAAATAAATATTGAAATAAATAAATATTTGTAATATTACCGTTATATTACTTGTAATATTACATCAATATCACTGTAATATTACTTGTAATATTACCTTGAGGCGGACATTTCAATATCACGTCAATATCACCCTGTAATATTACGAATATTACAATATGATGTCACTGTGATATTCATGTAATATTACGTGCTGCTTGGGATGTTAACTAAAACTTCAGATATATTGAATTTCAATTAAAAACAAATTCAAAAAACGAAAATTCGACTAAAAACAATTCTTCCCAATGATATTCTGCGAAATAAAAATTATATCTATTAAATTTTAGAACTTATTCACTAGTATCAAGAAATTCACAGTTTAATAAGTAATTTTCCAGGAAAATTTTCTGTTTTCCTCTGTTTTCCTGATCGATTTTAAAATTCCGGTCATCTCCCTGATTTTCACAGTTTTCCAATTCAATCGCCACCTTGAAGATAAGTGAAGAAGTACACAAAACAAATAAACAAATTCGTCAAAAAATATATTTATGCATATATTCAAAAAATAAAAATTAAAAATATGTAATAAGAACTTTAAAAACTTAAAAAAATCTTAAAATATTAGAAAATTTAGGAAAGAAATTTTTGGTGAAAATTTTTTTTCCAGCCGTACTTTACTTTTTCCCTAACTTTCCCATAACAAATAAAATTTCTTGACTTTTCCAGGCTTCCAGAAAGCGTAGCAACCCTGGTCAACATTACCTATGTACTGTTTGAATTTCTAACTTTAATTGAGCATATCTTAGTTAATCTGCAGATTAATGGATTCCGTATATTAACTGTAACATATATGTATATACGTACAGTCATCAATAATAATAGGTTCGGTCAGGGGGAATGAGGAGAATAACTTTTTAAGAAACGCTGTGTCTATTTCGCCAGATATCTGGCGATTTAAGGTGCTCAAATTATTTTGCCAGACAGCAAACTGGCGATTTAAGGTGCTCAAATTATTTTACCAGACAGCAAACTGTCGATTTAAGATGCTCAAATTACTTCGCCAGTAACAAAAAATAAATAGTAAAAGATTGGTGAATTAAGGTGAGAAAGTTAGTTCAACAGTAAAAGAAAAAATAATAGGTTTCATAATAAAAATGAAAAATTGTGGTTAGGTTACAAATGTGTCAAAATATTAAAAATCGTAAGTATCTATTCATTTTAAATTGAAATCCGCCTTTATGAACATAGTCTTTTAACTTTAATTTTTTTTAAAGTATTAAATGCTTGCAG
The DNA here is from genome assembly GCA_037103525.1 of Ganaspis brasiliensis. NCBI lineage: Eukaryota > Metazoa > Arthropoda > Insecta > Hymenoptera > Figitidae > Ganaspis > Ganaspis brasiliensis. The sequence goes on from JAZKLR010000491.1 coordinate 778,980, forward strand.
TTTCAACCCCTTCGTGTTTGGCGGTAAATTTGAATATTTATTTCAGATTCAATATTATCATATTATTTCTCATTTGCTTAAAAAGTTTTCTGGTTAAAATTCATTTTATAATTTATGTAAGTATTAATAATAGTGGTTTATATTCTTGCCTTAAATATTTATTATTAAAATTTCAAATTATTATTACGTATATGTATATAAATTAGTAACTTTCGCGCTAAATTTAAACTTCACTTTGTCTATTTCACTATAATACAGCAAATAATAATTTGAAAATGTAATAATAAATATTTAAGGCAAGAATATAAACTACTATTATTAATACTTACAAAAATTATAAAATGAATTTTAACCAGAAAAAGTTTTAAGCAAATGAGAAATAATATGATATCCAGGAAAAAAAATTATTGAATAAAACCTCTAGTGAATCGCAGTTTTTTAAAAAGCAGATTAATGATTGACATTCTGAATAGTTTTGAATCAGAGTTATCTGTAATAAGTGATTTCCTATTAAAGCAAAATTTATTGAATCGGTTCTTCCAATTATGAATCGGTTTGGAAATTTTGAGGTCCGATTGTCATATTTTACAAAAAATTTGGAATTTTTAACTAATTGAGCTACTTAAATAAATTATGTGTAGGGCTGTTAGATTTGATATTTTTTAAAATTTAACAAATTTATAAAATTTTTGTTGAACATATTTCTAAAAAGTAAAGAACACTTGAAATAATTAAAATGATTTGAATCGGAGTTAATCTTAAAATTCCTTTTAAGAAAACAGATTCACTTTACCCAAGCAGCACGTAATATTACATGAATATCACAATGACATCATATTGTGATATTAGTAATATTACGGAGTGATATTACAGTGATATTGACGTGATATTGAAATGTCCGCCTCAAGGTAATATTACAAGTAATATTACAGTGATATTGATGTAATATTACAAGTAATATTACGGTAATATTACAAAGATTTATTTATTTCAATATTTATTTTACATTAAATAAAATATTTAAAAAAAATTCGGCGCACATGGGGTTCGAACACGCAACGTTCGACACAACGTGAATACGCCTTGTACCTCTCGGCCATCTAGCTCTTGGAATGTATTTCAGAGAGTGTTCTTCATGTAGTACCTTAAATTCTCTTTGGTACAATATGAAGAACACTTTCTGAACTATATTCCAAGAGCTAGATGGCCGAGAGGTACAAGGCGTATTCACGTCGTGTCGAACGTTGCGTGTTCAAACCCCGTGTGAGCCAAATTTTTTTTAAATATTTTATTTAATGTTAAATAAATATTGAAATAAATAATTGTAATATTACCTTAATATCATCGTAATATTACCTTAATATCACTGTAATATTACCTTGAGGCGGACATTTCAATATCACTGTAATATCACCCTGTAATATTACCAATATTACAATATGATGTCACTGTGATATTCATGTAATATTACGTGCTGCTTGGGTAGCTCATAACCGATTCAAAAACAGTGAATAGGTTTTTATTTCCTAGGTAATATTGAATCTGAAATAAATATTCAAATTTAGCGCCAAACAGGAAGGGGTTGCAAACTGCAAGCATTTAAAGGTGATTCCAGAATACGAGTGTTTTGAACGTCGACGCGTTGATAGCGACGCGTCGATCCATTGTTTTTCATTGTTCTATCAACGCGTCGACGTTCAAAACACTCGTATTCTAGAATCACCTTAATACTTTAAAAAAAATTAGAGTTCAAAGACTATGTTCATAAAGGCGGATTTCAATTTAAAATGAATAGATACCCAGTAAAAAGGATTGAATTGGTGAGACCATGTTGTTACGAATTATTTTGGCTGTAAATGGCTAAATAAAGCTTTTATCCGCAGATATAAGTAGGCAGGATTAAAGCTTCGGTGCAAGGAAGTGTAGAAATACCAGTTTTGCAAACGAAACCTAATGTTACTGTAAAAATAAAATAATTATATTTTGCAGGTTACGATTGTATTTACCATTAGAATTTATAAAAAGAAACTTTAATCGTCAGTAATAAAATGTATAATTAATAGAATAATTTAAGAAAGTGATCAGAAGAAATTTTAAAACATGTTTTAATAAAAATTTAGTCATCTTAGTCACGCAAAAATTCTTATCTTCTGTCGGTAGGCAGTTTCCTCTTTACAAATTCTAATGGTAAATACAATCATAACCTGTAAAATCTAATTATTTTAGTTTTACAGAAACATTAAGTTTCGTTTGCAAAACTGGTATTTCTACACTTCCTTGCACCGAAGCTTTAAATCTGCCTACTTGTATCTAGGAATAAAAGCTGTATTTGGCCATTTCCCAGTGGGCAAAAATTTCCAAAAGACGTCTTAAGGATGTCTTTTGGACATAAAAGCCGACATAGAAACGTCTTTTGGACATGTGTGCCCACTGGGTTACAGCTAAAAGAATTCGTAACGTCAACAGTGAAATCATCAAACCGGCTAAATTCGAAGGAGCACGTCCTACGAATTATAAGGTACGCTCTTGCCATTTTAAAACAGGGTCTCGTCAATTTAATTCTTTTTACTGGGATAATTACAATTTTTAGTATTTTGACACATTTGTAACCTAACCACAATTTTTCATTTTTATTATGAAACCTATTATTTTTTCTTTTACTGTCGAAATAACTTTTTCACCTTAATTGACCAATCTTTTACTATTTATTTTTTGTTACTGGCGAAGTAATTTGAGCATCTTAAATCGACAGTTTGCTGTCTGGTAAAATAATTTGAGCACCTTAAATCGCCAGATATCTGTCGAAATAGACACAGCGTTTAAGTTTTCCCCGTCTATATATCCGTACACGATGACTTGATTGCCAGAAGAATAACAAAACATACTCCTGTGGTGGACAAGATTTTTTATAACCTCAAACCAACAATATATGATAACTAACATTATCCTCTACAACATACGAATTTGTTTAGGAGACTACCTCAATCGTTCACTTTTTTGTACCTCTTTGTTGCCTCTATTATGCTTCAAAAAATCACTTTAGATGTAAATTATGGTCTTAATCAGCCTCATGACTCTTTTACACACTTTCAGTTGACAAATCAAGCTAGATGTAATTCCAAAATTTTAATAAGGCCATTACTCAAGAGATGTCACTGTTCACATTCTAGGTCAATAAACAACTGTAGTAAATAAAAAAAAAGAAACTTATAATTTATTATTTGCAACAACACCATTAGGTATGAATCAGGCTATGAAAACTCGTATTAGTCGTGTTAGAATGTAAACAGCGCCATCTCTAGAGTCTAGACTAAAGCTTTCATTAACTTTTCGGAATCACATCTACTAGATGTCAAGGGGTTGGTTTTAATAAATGTGCCGTTGTCCATTCAAGTATAGGAAGGAAGACGAGAAATATTTTGATTATTGAACAACTGCGATGATCTTCAACTCGTTGGAGGGAACACTAAGTATCATATTGGTGCTGGATAAGCTTGCCGAAATCTTAGAAATATACAATCGGAAACTCAAAATTTGTGTGGTCATAAAGATCATCTCTAAATGTGACGCGCTCTGAAGAAAGAGACCTTAGAATCACAGAATGGATTTTCAGTTTATGGTTGATTTAACTTCATTAATGATTTCTTTTTCAAGTTATGACAATTTAAACATTAGCAGTTAGTACGCAGTACCATTCGCGATCGTCTTTTCTTTTCGCTCTCCTATAAAATTGCTTATTTGCTTCTATGATCCTTTTCTTCGGAGCGCGTCACAAATATTGAGCATCCGAATCATCTGAGAAGATGCAGGTCATCAATACATTCAGCATTCCTTTACTTTCCTTTGGAGAATCTGACTGAGTTTTTGGCACCAGTATGGTATAGATAAAGAACCTATCTTACCGTATGCGCAAGAGGATCAAGAGTTCATTGTGGAAAATAACCAGTGTAAGATCTACTAGAATTTTTCTTTTTCCCCACTACACATTGTATCGGTGCCAATATCATTTAACAAGAGAATAAGAAGCTGTAAAAATACCAAGAGCTATTGTTCGATTTAAATGTAATGCACCCGGGATATAAGGTTCAATTGATTACATATTCTTATTCTCGACAATTTAGGACGGATAAAAGTTTCATTGGTGAGTCGTATGCAAAAGGTTGTTCTTCTGAAATTTCTCAATAAGATTTCGCAGCACTGTTCCTTGTAATAAAATCATTTTGTAGAGCTTTAAAAAAATATACAACAAAGTTCTTGGCAACCGCGTAAGAACATCGGCTGTAATAAACAAGAACAACCACGGGCATTACGCAGTTAATGACACGAGGAAATAAATCACGCTTTTGCTTACCTGTCCAAGTCGAATGGAGCAAAAGGGCATAAAAGTAAAGCAAGAATTGGAGAAGCAGGTACATTACAGGGATCACAGTGGTTTCTTGGTTCAACTTTAGGTGAAAAAAGGGATTTCGATTTTCAAAAAAGGGGATTTTGGAAATTAAGAAAAAAGGGTTATATTAATAATTCAAGTTTTCTTTTACAAAAATTTTATTGTTTCTTTTTTTCAAAACAGTTTTATTAATTAATTTAGTCTTTTTTTGTTCAATATGTTTATGAAAATTTCAAAAGAAAGAACACTTTCGGAAATACAAAAATTTACCTTCTAATAGGTTGTCTGTTCAATGACGAGAAGATGGTTGTTGCAATTAAATCAATTCAAATTATTTTTATTAATCTCTTTTATTGTATTTTTATATTTTCTAATTCAAAACAATTAATTTTTGTTTAAAGTAAGTAAATATATTTCATAAACAATTTTTTTTTTCCAATAAAATAAATTTGATGTCTTTCATCAAGAATACATGGTTTTATTTTATGATGCAAAACTAGCAATATTTGTTTAAAACGAGTAAAAAATATTTAATCAAAAATTTTTTTATACAATAAATTAATTTGTTTTAATTAATTAAGAATACATAGAAATAAGAAAATTTTATAACTTTTTAAAATAATTTTTTTTAATTATGTTTTTTTTCATGTTTTCTGTTTAAAATCTAAATAAATTCAATAAATAATAATTAAAAAGCATTTTAAGTTAAAAATTATTTTTAAACATTTAAATTCAATAACTAATTTCTCATCATTGTACAGACACCCTAAGAAAGGAAAAATTTTAAATTTCCGAAAGTGGAAAAATAGAAACTTTTTGAAAAAAAAGAAGGTAAAAGAAGAGAAAAATGTTGGTTTTAGGTGATTTTTTTAAAAAAAGGGGAAAATAAGGGGAAAAAAGGGGATTAGGTGAAAAAGGGGAGAAACTGTGATCCCTATTACCACAGGGAGTGGTCGAGTCCTACATTCACACATGCGAAAATGCATTTTTCCTCTCCTAAACTTGCTTTGTAAAAAAGTAAAATAATAATAATAATAATAATAATAATAATATGCTATCGGAAAATAATAAAAATGATAATATGTAATAATGATGATATAATAATAAGTTGCAATTTGTGGTTAATACAAATTGCATCGCGCTTTCTACACTTTCTTAATTATAAATAGGTACCATACATTTATATACTGCCATTGTTGCTTCAGATTCTCGAAATGAAATTGCGACAAATAAATAGTTTTATAATTTGCAAACTTGTAAACTTAAAAGACGATATATTATGTATATATAAATATAAATTCATATTCTAATAGTAATTAGAGAAAGCGCGATACGATTATTTTTATTCTTCAGTGATTCGCAATTCTTCTCGTAACAGATTAACACAATTATAATACGTATAAGTATTGCAAAACTGCTTTCTTTCAATTGCACACACTCATTCTCTAATATGATTTATATGTTACATATATATCATTTATACTTTTATACATTTTAAATGTCATACTTTTGAATGATGTGTATTACTAAAATTTACACAAATTACTCTCACTTGTAAGTTATTACATTTAAATGCATTCATATATAATTAAGTAGCATATGTCGTCAGAATGGGCACTGGGTTTTTCCGGTTTTTCTACGAAAACAACGGCGACATTGAGATAGACGACGATGATGATAATGATGATGATGATGATGATGATGATGATGATGATGATGATGATGATGATGGTGGTGGTGGTGGTGGTGATAATTGTAATGATCATGATGACGACTTAATTAAAATGTTCAAGAGTATCAGCAGAAATCTTGAAAACACATTGTTAGTCGATCGGAAAAGAATAAAATTAACAGTTTTTAATAGAATTTTCTATACCTGTTTTGGCATATCAATTTTCAAAACGTCGTAACAATTTTTTTCGTTTTACTTATGAATATTTAATAACTGAAAAAGGTATCGACCGACTTTTTCTTGACTAGTTTCCGATAAAAAAAATAAAATCAACAATACAAAAATATTCCTCGTTCACCCTGTATTTGTCACACAAATTAAAAAATATATAAACATTGGAGTGCTTGTGAAATTAAAAAATAGAGAAAGAAGAAAAACAGCGAAGTCAACAAGCACGTCAATGAGAATGTTTAATAAGTGTGTCAAATATCATTATACGCAAGTGTGGTTTGATTGAAAAATTCGTTTTCCCTTACCAGTATGTATCTGTAAAATTAACAGCAGAGGCATCAATAGCGATAGCAGCGTTAAACTTTAGAAAGAAATACGTATCATTTTTAACACTCATTCACACTCTCACTATTCTATGACCTTCCCAATATACTCTCAAATAGATAAGATTATTTTCATAACAAGGTAAAAAAGAAAATGTAATTATAATACAGTATACGTTGACTTATAAACTAGAAATATTATTATTGTAGTACTTTTGTCTCTGAAGTAGACAAAGTCTAATTTTATGACAGCAACATCGATGAATTAGAGAAACAAGCATTCTCTTCTTTTTTTTTAACTATCTTATTTCTTCTAGTTTCTTCGTCAAATTTTTTAATCCGCCTTTCTTTATTTTCGTTTCTACTAAATTCATTAGTAAAAATTCATTTTATCTTCAAACATTGTGAAACATTGTTAATAAAAAACAAAGATTCTTTACGAGATTCTTCTGTTTGGGCTTGAGAAAATTGAAACTAATTTAGGTATGGAATATAAATGAGAGGTTTCATTCTTTTCTCCCTTTATCTAAGAAATATTTTTGAAAATTCATCTTAAAAAATTTGATAAACTTCCTTTTCAAACTTTTCTGTATGAAATTGTTCTCTTTCATTGAGTTAGCAATAAAAAATATTACGTAAAAAAGTTAAAGCTTAAACTCAAGGTTTTAATTGCGTTGAAAAAGTTTTTTCTCTTAAACCTGATAACGTTGCAGGGATTGCAATTATCATATCCTTGTCACTTGGTTAGTGTTTGGGACACGAAGCAATGGATCACGAGTGTTTTACGACAATAACACCAGGTCTTTGTTGAGCCTGTTGTTGTTGTTGTTGTTGCTGCGAGTGAAATTGTAGAAAATTATTTACGAGTCGCTGCTTCGTCGATGTTGTTGCAAGTGGTTTGTTCGTTAAGGCTAGAGGGACATCTTGAGCCGGTTCATCACTGAATAAATGGTCACCTTCCAAATGGCGAATAGCTTCAACTATAGTTTCAAGATTTTGTCTGGATGTGTTTGCTAAATACAATCGTGCTTGTGGAGTACCATCATCTAAAGAACTGGCTGGTGATGGTAACCTGCAAAGAAAAATAACTAATAAACTTATGTAACTTCTTCACTGGTAAGTTGATACTATTACAGAATGGCAGCAAACTCAATTTAACTTAACTTTTACCTTATGCCAGAAAAGTTAAAGAAAAAATCTAAACATAGCAGACATGATCTTTGTTTTATTTCTTTAAGCCTAATTAACTTAAAAAATGTCAACTAGTTCTCGGGTTATGAATTAAAACGTGGAGCTCTGCATTGTGGAGTTCACTCGCTGATTTGATCAAGTCAATGGCCTCAACAGAATCCTTTTTTGTATTTGCAAAGAAGATAGACAGAAAAATTAGATGACAAGACCGCCAACTCGATCGTTTAACAACGAAAACTTATTTTAAAATTTTTGGAAAATGATGTAAAATGTTGAACAATTTCATTATAAGTACACTAAGAGAAGTGCCGGATGTTTAGCGTATTAATTTTGTGTTCTCACGTGAACTCTCGATTTAGGACGTCTGAAGACCCGTTTTGATGTTTTGTGGCATCTAACAATGTCTAACGTCCGTTATCGGTGCTATAGTCAGATTAGGTGGTCTCCACAATGCAACATGATCAGAACGTTGACGGAAAAATGCGAACGGAGATAGACCTATTTCAGAAGGGAATCAGTTGAAAAAACACTCGTAACAGTGCACATTACTTCGTTTTACGTTTTAGGAATGCCGAAAGTATCGATAGGACTCTTTATTCGACAACTATCGATAGTCTTTAAGCTTAAGGATAACTATCGTTATGTGACTTCAATCATATAAAATCAAAACATAAGGTTTAAGGACTGAGCAAAATAAAGAATAAAAAACAAATTTTAAAAGTCTAATGATTTACACGTATTAAAGTAACGCGTTCCAAAGAAAGGTGCCTTAGAAGAAAAACGGTAATTTTATAGGAAAACGAAAAGAAAAGACAAGCGCGCATAGCAGTCTTTAACACTCTATACAAATCGTTAGCGTTTGAATAGTCATAACTAGAAAAATATTCAATAAAAACATTTCCTGACATGGGACAAAAAAACGTAACTTTTAATAAACTTGAATCAACTATAATAAAAAAATCATCTTTTTACTTCTAAGGTAACTTTCTTCAGAGCGCGTCACATATATTTTAATTATTGCTTAAGTGATATTAAGGGGTTACACCACTGTGAACATGTCAAAAAATCAAATTTTTTTTCTTTAGTTTGAAAGGTGTCATGGAGTATTGAAAAAAAGAAACAATAAACATTATAGAAAGAAAACACTTTTAAATTTTATTGTTCGTTCATTTACTCTAATATTCCTTTTTTCACCCTCCTCTGGCAAGAACTTTGACGTGGTGAGAAGAATTATGCGAATTGAGTGATGTCTCGCATAATAGGGGTGAATCCTGGGGGCGCTATAAACGCGTTATCCCAATGCTTGCACTGAGAGAAAAAAAAGGTTACTACAACGGAGGACACAAGTAGGAATTGCCTGAGTGACTCCGGTAGTAGAACTCGAGTTAACGCAACTTGGGACTCCGGTAAATACTGCTTGGGTCTCCAATTACGTCGACTTGAGACCCAAGCAGTATTTACCGGAGTCCCAAGTTGCGTTAACTTGAGTTCTACTACCCGAGTCACTCAGGCAATTCCTACTTGTGTCCTCCGTTGTAGTAACCTTTTTTTTCTCTCAGTGTGGAAAAGGAGAGCCAGAACCAGAGGGTTTAGCATGTGAGGAGTATAAACGAAGAAGGTGAAGCTTATAAACGGCTCCCTTCATGGCTAGATGGCCTCCCTTATTTTTAAGGAAAACCCATAAATGAGTTTTGATTGAGAGAATAAGTGTGCAATAAAAGTAGCCTATTAACGGCCTATTCCTTGTAAGGGTAGTCTCCTTCTCCCAGTATGGCTGCAGCTCACTGTGGAAGGTGCGCCGAAAGCTCGATTGCACGAGTCAAAAAATTCGTTTTCCCGAGTGTGTATGTTTCTTGAAGAATAAGGAGACAAGTATAAATGTGGAAGTGCAAACTATAAACATCTCTTTCCTTGATTGGAAAGCTTACTCTTTATAAGAATAACGCTGAGTAAGGTATGAGGGGGAAAACGTTAGGAAGGTACTTTCTCCTGTATGTATGTGGGGCACGTTTCCCTGAGAGGAAGAACTGATTGATACAGAGAGATCAGAGTGAATGAGAGATAACATGAAACCTGAATGAAAGGGCATTTATTTATTTATTAGACCATATGGAGTCCCGTCTGCTGTGAGCTTGCTTTGCCGGGATGTTTCTACAATGCAAAGTCAGGAAGGCATCATTCAGCTGTTGGAGAAACAAGTGCTCGTCACCGAGAAGCTCACGAAAGTGCTGTTGTACGTACAGTCGAATAGGCTGGAAAACAACGCAAAGCCTGTTAAGAACACCATTAACACGGCAGTTGAATATAGCCAAGGCTTTGAAGAAGTGGCTAAGGATTTAAAAGGTACAATGCTGTAGAAGTTAAGAAGTGTCTCCTACAAAAGGAGAAGGTGAAGGATACCCTTTGCCAAAAACTTAGTGGTCGATACTAAAAAAAGTGGCAGGAGGATTTAAAAGGTACAATGCTGAAGGGAAGGTGAAGGATACCCTTTGCCAAAAACTTAGTGGTCGATACTGAAAAAAGTGGCAGGAGGATTTAGCCACATATTAGAAAAAGAAGAAAGAAAAGGCAAAAGGTCTGCTATCTAACTTTAGGACCTCTGTCTACCCATGTTTATTGGGTAGGAGCTGCCGAAAAATGTACTGCTGGAGTTCAGAAAATAAGCAGCTGTTACACATAACCTATAGTGCAACCGCTGTACTATAGGTTTGTACGCCTAGTGTACAATATTTTTTCCCCTGTAGAGGCAATAAAAACCTCTCATCATAGTAAGAAAAGGGGAAACGACGCTATCAAGGTATCACTGAAGGATAACGTTTCCTTCACTGATGTCTCGAAGCATATGAAGTCTGCAGTCAACCCTGTTGACATTAAAACGGAGGTTCTGTCAATTCGGTAGACGTTGAAGAACGACATGCTTCTCGTCTTCAAGAAAAGAGAGGACTGCTCAGGAATCAGTAGGGCACTGACAGCTGCCTTCCAGAAGAAAGAAGAAGTCGCCGTTGTGGTCACAAAAAGATCCGTGGAAATCAGGGACCTGGACGAGTCCAGAGAGTTAGACGAAGTGGTGGAAGCAGTTAAAAAGACTCTAGACAGGACCGCCTTGCAGGTGTCTTGACGCCTCTTTTCTTTTAGTGCCGGAAGCAGAATAGCAGTGCTTTAACTTCATAAAGCATCTGCTGGAGCATTGCTAAAGGCAGGTAGGGTAAAACTAGGTTGGATAAACTGCAGAGTCCGAGCCTGGTAGGAAGTTGAGAGGTGCTATAAGAGCCTCAGATGTGGACACCTGACTAGGAACTGCAGTGGCCCTGACAGAAGTAAAGCTTGTTGACGGTGTGGAAAACCAGACCATCAGAGCAAGGGATACAGTGCAGACTTCCACTGTACCACCTGCTTCGATAAAGGAATGATTGATTCAGATTACCCTTGACAAGGGGAAGCTCGCGAAAGGACCGGACCACTCTGCCTGGTATCAGGACAAAACATGTAGATCTTGGATTCTAGTGTGCAACACGGATCTGAGCGTTAGCTATTTTTTGGAGACCGACAATGGGTTCGCTTGGATAGAGGTGTCAGGTAAACGCATGTATAGCTGCTACTTTTCTCTAAATGATCGGTTTTAAGATTTCGACGCTGAAGTGCAATCTCTTGAAGAAAGCATAAAAGCTTACGGCGGGAGGACTCTCACAACGGGGAACTTCAACGGTAAGTGTTCCGAGTGGGGTGAATCTTGTTTAGATAGGAGGGGCACTTCGACAAGACAAATCAGGATCAATTTTGGACCTCACATCCCCCCCCCCCCCCGTTTGGCACGAAATATGAGAAATTGTGAAATGCTCGATGAAACATCCTTGAGCGATCACCGGTATATAGTTCGTTATTTCGACGGAAGAATTTGTGAGGGGCAAAAGACCCAGTAGACTTACTAATTGTAAGAACCCCTCATGGAACATCAATAAGCTCGATCGAGATAAAGGAAGAAAGTACTTGGAAAAAGCCTGAAGGGTAGGTTTTGGGGGATACCTCGCTAGAGCAGGAATGGCACAAAGCAAAAAAGTCTTTTAAGCAAGGGATAAGGCGTAGTCAACGAAAGTGCTGGAAAGACATAATCAGCGACGTCTAAAACGACCCATGGGGACTAGCGTTTAAAGATTGTGACCAAGAAATTGGTTATTAAATAATAAACCCCTGGTCTAGACAGTCCTGATTGGGTCCGACAGATTATAAGAGCCTTATTCCCATACGTGAAACGGTGGTCTCGAGATGACCAATCCTCTTGCCTAGTACGTAGTGAAGATCTTTTCACGCTTGAGGAGCTCAGAATTGCGGGAAAAGGGTTTAAATCTGTTAAGATGCCAAGGAGGGATGGAATACCCAACGATATTCTGAAATTGGTGATCGATTTAAACCCTGAACTTTTTCTTAACTCTTTGAACGACTGCCTCATGGTTGGAAGGTTATTCTTGGTCTGAAAAAAGCAAGTTAGTTCTTCTCAGGAAAGGAGACAAGACATCATCGTATAGACCTATATGTGACTGTCCATGAGAAAACGTGCCTTAGCTCCCAAACGTCAACTTTACAGGGCGAGCGTTTAATGTTGCAGCAATGCATTGAAACCAATGCAACAAGCCTACGCTCTTTGCTTAATATCACATAAAGTTCTTTAAAAAGCAATTTTTTATTTTTGGAAATGAAAGAGGAAGTGAAAATCTGTCGGTTGACATTAAAAAATCAAAAAAATTTTTTTGGAGCTTAGGCAATTAAAATTGGCAAAAATGACCTATCACAAAACCAGTACTGTTTTGGTAAAGACCGATTTACCGTCGACGCTATTTCGGCGGTGGTAGAAGAGGCAAAGAAGGCCAGAGAAGGCACAGGGAAGAAGAAAGGATTTTGCGCATCAATAGCAATAGATGATAGCAATAGTCGATAAGAAGGAAAGGGATACCGACCTACCTACTGCGAATGATGGATAACTATTTTAGCGATAGATGGACCGAGTATGAGGGCAAAACATTCCAGATTCGCATGGACATGACTTGTGGAGCACCCCAAGGGTCAAAAGTAGGGCCATTCGTGTGGAACGTTATGTATGATCATTCCCAGCGTATGATCAAAGCGACGATCAAAGCCATCCAATGTGGAGGAAATATTTCACGACTTGTGCCTAATATTGGTAGTCCCAGGAAAGGAAAAAAGAGATTAGTAGCGAGCGTGGTACATTCGAGACTGCTCTTTGCAGCTCCAGCGTGGACATCACTCCTAGAAAAATACGCCATCTCTATGACGCTACTTTTAGCTCAAAGAATAGTACTGTTGAGAATAGTCTCAGCCTACCGGGCTATATCTACTACCTCCTCCCTATTGGCTAGGAAAGACAATATGTCTATACCCTCGCTAATGATCGGGCAAGCTCGCTCCCATATTAGAACAGACAGCGAGTCAGAGCCCAGATTCGTAAAATCGCGAGGAGTAGATTGGTCGAGAATTGGCAAGTGAGATGATATGGGAAATCTACCGGAAGGTGGACTTACTGCCTTATTCCCCACCTCGCTGTATGGCTAAAAAAGAGCACACGGAGAAGTTAGCTATTACCTGATACAGGCGCTATCAGGTCATGGTTATTTCAACGAGTATTTCAAACTTTTCAAATTAAGATGTGAATTAAGATTAAGATGTGCCCTACATAAAAGATTCTGGAAGAATAGTTTTTCTTTAGGCTTTTTAACTGAGTAGGAAAGAATGACTTCTACACCTATATAAAACGTATGTTTACATAACTTTAAAAATTATAATGAAAATTTTTCAAATATTAATTTTTTAAATATTTAATAATATTTAATAATTTTGTATATAAGTATAAATTCATAGATATTTGGTATAAATGCCTTCGATGCAGACAAAGTAGAATTTATATACATTTATTGTAGTACCGACAGGCTTTAAACGCATAAGTTACCACGTTTTTTTAGGTATGTGACCCTGCCTCAGAATTTTCGTCTGCTCACCTACCGAGCAATATTTTTCTGTTGTCTTATTATTGTGTTTGATGATTTTTTTTTGTCTAACATAAGTGTTAAAATCTTTTAGTAAGTGTTACGAGTATTTTATGTGTTTAAAATTTGTTAAATACATCATTTCTGTAATGTTCCATTAGTGCGTATTTAACTTTCAACAAAACATTTTTAGGTTATATTTTGGATGCAATATATAGAAAACTTATTGCATTAAAATATGTTGTTTATTTTATTTTTTTTAAATTTTAAAACATCATACTTAATTTCTTTATCTTGTAAACCTTGTTCACATTGTGTCAATATAAGACTATAGCAAGTATAAGGAATTAAATGTTTCCATGCCTCTCACTATTTTACTTAATTTAAATATTATTTAAAATATTTCAATATAACCCAAATATTATTAGTCGTTTCCATTTTAATTCAGACAATTTTAGAAGACACGTATTTTTACTATTTGGTAAAAAATTTTTTTAACGAAGTTATGCGAATTTAAATGTTTTTAGTTGAAAAGTGAGATTACAAAAAAATTGTTTAGTTTGTAGTAAAAGGAGATAGAATTTTAAGGAAGTTAATTCGTTGATAGCAAAAGTTTATTTTCACATAAAGAACAATAAAACATAGGTTTAAATTATAAGGCGGCGTGAACAGTGACAAAGCGGTTGTAAATCTGACCTCCCCTCCAACTCTCACACTCATCTGACGAAACATATGCTAAGTACTACGGCAGTCAAACCAACTCTGAAATAAACGTTTCGTTTGGTGGCTAACAAATATAAATCCAAATAATTAAAAACACACTTTATAGTATTTATAGGGGAAAGGGCCCCAAGTTGGACACCCTTTCGATTTATTGCTGTAGAATCCAAACCAAATAAAATATGTGACGCGTCGCGAAGAAAGGCACCTAAGAAGGAAAAAATCGATTTTTGGATTTTGATAATATTAGGTTAATTAAACGTTCCTTTTTCATTATCAAAAGTCAGAATACATTTTCATTGAATATTTTTCACGTACTTAAGACTTGAGCATCAGCGATTTGTACAGAATCTAATGGCGCGCACGCGGCTTCTTTTCACTCTCCTGTAAAATTACCGTTTGGCTTCTTAGGTGCTTTTCTTCGCGACGCGTCACATATATTAAAATGTTTTATACCGGATGAAAGTACAATTTATAAGGTAACTTATGTCAACAGAGATAATATTTTATTTTGAACATAAACATTTTTTAAAGCATTTTTTCTAATTGTTAAAATTTTCGGTGTATAAAAAGTGGCCCCAAGATGGACACCTTCTTAAAAATCTCTAAAAAATGTAGTACATAAAAAATGAACATTGTGTAACAATTCTTAAACTAATTTTTAATCATTTTCCGGAATTTATCAAGAAATAACATTTCTAAAAACTTCAATTTAATAGCTTAACAGTTAATAGTAATAAAATATCGAAACATATCGATATATCATTTTCTCTAACGATCACATCACATTTTATAGTGGAGAATAACATTTTTTAATTAATTGGCTCAAAAAATTATTGAAAAAAGTGTAAAATCGGAAATATGCAAATAAATACATTGAGATTTTAGATCTGTCCATCTTAGGGTACATGACACCATTTTTTAATCCCCAGTAAAGATATATATACGAACACTGAATTAGTAAAATCATTTTAGAATATTATCATACGATAAATAAAGAATATTATAACGTTAAGTACTTATTCTAAATCATAAATTTAAATAACTTTACTAGCTTGAGAAAAAACTATTACAAAACTTTTTTAGACAAAAAATTACGTGGTATGTGTAAAAGAAAAACCAAATGATTTTTTTTCTTCAAATGTGCATCAAAATCTTCGTCTATACTAACAACAAAAATGACAGAAATCATAAGGCGCTGACAAAAATTTTATACGAAATGTCCATCTTGGGGCCCACTCCCCTAGGGGCCATCCATAAATTACGTAAGACGTTTTTTCGGTAATTAACCCCCCCCCCACGTAAGATTTTTTACATACATTAGCGCCATTTTTTCTATTGGTCGTAAGATTTTCTGGACCCCCCCTCACCCCTAAAAGTCTTACGTTATTTATGGATGGCCCCCTAGTTAAAAGAGTACAATAAATATTCTATTATCTTATCTTTTAACAAAAATAACGTTAATATTTATATTTAACAAAATGGTGGCGGTTTTTCAAAAAAAAAAAAAAAAATTTAAAAACCCAACCGTTTATTTTTTTCTCAATTTTTTTACCACTTTCTGGAAGTATGATTATTTTCTATAAGAATTTATTGAAGTCCCACTTCCTGGGGAAAATAAGAAATGTTTTTCTTTTTAAGAAAAGAAAATTCAAAGTTTTTTTAAACCCTCTACTACCCAGTTAAAAATTTCGTGTGTGTGTTCCCACGTGTATTCCGGTATGGGATTCCTTAAAGGTTCTTATATCGGTTCACATATGGGATCCTGTGTGTCAGGGAACTTTGGCACGAACCCTCGAGGGAACCCTGTACATAGGATCCCATGTGTATGTGTTCCCTTACGGGATCCTTAAGGGGTTACATGGGTTTCACAGCTTTAAAAAATCAAATTTCTTTTTATTATCTTATTAATTTCTACAACATCTCGAGAATATTATCAAAAATTTTTAAGTCGATCCGAATAAAAGCTTCGGAGATACAGCTTTGGGAAGGTGCGCGCTCAGAGTCAGGTATTATGTGCGCGCAGCTAAAAAAAAAATCTGCGAGCAAGACTCGCGAAGCCAGGATTCATCATAGACAGGAGCAAAAGGACGCCCTAGATACTACAGCTGCTGCAGGTTCTTTACTTTATGGCCCAGGAATCGACGATTCAATGAAAGTTAACAAAAATGTTTTATTTATAATTTTATTGTTACTCAAAACTTATGCGTTTTTCTCGAAACTGTGTTTTCAAAGTCGGTTGTCAAAATTTCTCGGAAACTACCCAACCGATCTTGATGAAATTTTGCACAGGCCTTCGAGATACAATTCTCCAGTACTTGGACAAAGGATTTTTTTTCTTCAATCACAAGTATTTAAAAAAAAATTTTTTTTGAGCAAATTTTACCAAAATTTGCATTTTGTTGTAAAAAGGTCTGCCAAAAATCCAATTTTCACATTTTTCTTTTTCCCTTCGTCCACTCGACGGCCCTGTCTATTTAGACTTTTGTTGAATCTAGTACTCTAATTAATTCTTATAGAAAATAATCATTATACTTCCAGAAAGTTGTAAAAAAATCGACAGAAAAAACCGTGGGGTTTTTGAGAAAATTTGATTTTTATTTTTTGTCGTAAAAACGCCGCCATTTTGTTAAATATGAAAATGTTTTAAATTCACTTGTGGAATTTTAAAGAACATTAAAGCCCTAATTATACACAGAAAGGATCATTTTAATATATACAATAGCAAAAAAGATATTTAATAATTTAAAAAAATTTTAACGTTATTTTTTTGTAATCTCACTTTTCAACTAAAAAATTGACATCCGCAAAAATTCGTTAAAATTTTTTCGCCACCAAATCGTGAAAATACGTGTGGTCTACAATTGTCTGAAAAACAATATATTGCAATGAGAAATAATTCCCTGACTTTAACATACATACTGTGTTTGAATCGAAATGGAAACGACCTATTACAAATAGTTCAAATTTACTCGAAACTATTTATTAATTAAAATTTCAAAAAACTTTATTTTTACGTCAATTAAATGAATACAAACTTATAACTTTTATAACTTCTTAGAAATAAAACCTAAAAATGTTTTGTTGAAAATTAAATACGCACTAATGGAATTGCTCGGTAGGTGAGCAGACGAGAATTCTAATGCAGAGTCATATACCTGAAAAAGCGTGGTAACTTATGCGTTTAAAACCTATCGGTACTACAATAAATGTATGTACAATTGTGCATTCTCCTTTATCTGCATAGAAGGAACTTATACCAAATATCTGTGAATTTATACTTAAATACGAAGCCGAGAACCACTGCTTTAAAATCATTAACTGTTGACTTACTAGAAAATCTTTATCTTTTTTTCCGTGCAGTAACAATTTTCTGCTGACATAATGGCATTCTAACTAAACAAAATACGTGGTTCAATAATCAGTACTGCCTACCATCACAACCTTATTATAAATTATTACATTATTATGTGTTGAAAAATACCATATTCTTTAAATATTCTGTAAGGCAAAATATTGACGTATATTTATTAATAATTATACTCCCTTATAAATGTATGATTTTCGTCTAGATATTTTATTATTGATATGTATAAGATTAGCGATCGCAGCACCTCAACGGAAAATGAGTTGACTAAAAAAATGGTCTGCTGGTTTTTGTTTTGTCTGAAGTGTTCATTTGTTGTTTTTACATTTCTTTATTTTTAATTAAGAGATTTATTAAAATGTATTCACATTTAAAGCACAATTAAGAAGAAAAGTGAAAAAAAGAGAATCAGTAAACACAACAGTATGTATATGTTAAAAGCACAAAGTTGTGAATGTTTTGCAAGAAACGTATGTATATTTTATACTAAAATGTCATGTTCATTTTTAGATTGCAGTTTCGATTTTTCACATTTTCTACAAAGGGAAAGTAATTTGTACGTAAAAAATAACATATAAAATTAAGAAGAATGGAATGTTTTAAGGAAAAAATAAAGTTTGCAATGTTTAAGGAAACTTTAGTAAACGTACCATTACCTTCTGAAAGTTGGTGTTATTTTGAAGGAGATTACAAATTTTTTTGGATTTGTAACAGTAAAAAATGATGCCATAATGAAGAAGAAAATTATGATTCTTAAACAATTATTACACGTTTTATTTTTAATTTAATTAAGAAACTAAAGTGTTCTAAAAAGCTATATAACTTTTACATTAAAATATTAAAAGTATCTAAAACAATTCTTCAAAAATTAATTTTAAAAAAATAAGAAATTCCTTTTCCTTCTTATTCTCAGGTTTTGACAACCGCCTTCAAAAGATTAATGAGTTCATTCACGGTTTCAAAATGTAAGTATGTTTACAGAGGAATAAATTCGGAGTCAATTAAAATCTTCACATTCAGATCACTAAGAATTATAATTTTCTTCTTCACTATGGCATCATTTTCTACTTTTACAAATCCAAAAAACTTTTTATCTCCTTCAAAATAACACCAACTTTCAGAAGGTAATGGTGTGTTTCCTAAAGTTTCCTTAAACATTGCAAACTTTATTTTTTCCTTAAAACATTCCATTCTTCTTAATTTTATATGTTATTTTTTACGTACAAACTATTTTCCATTTGTGGAAAATGTGAAAAATCGAAACTGCAATCTAAAAGTGAACATGACATTTTAATATAAAATATACATACGTTTCTTGAAAAACATTCACTACTTTGTGCTTTTAACATATACATACTGTTGTGTTTACTGATTCTCTTTTTTTCACTTTTCTTCTTAATTGTTCTTTAAATGTGAATCTCGCTCATGCGACAGAAAGATACTATCCAGACTCTTCTTATCATTGAAGAGGCGAACCAAGGTTTTGAGAGTTGGGTGTAGAATTTTTGGGTATATAATACACCTTTAAATTCGCCTAACTTCATGTGATAATCGTGATAGCTATTTCTAAGAGTGATTAGGGCCGTGTGGAAATAATCTGAGTGAGGGAGGGGACAGTTTAGGAGCGTGCCATTATTAGCAGCTGCTTTAGCTGCTGAATCTGCGAGTTCATTGCCTACCCGAGTGACCCGGGATCCAGACCAATGTGATTAAGCGGTTAAGCTTTTTCAATGTAGCAAGTCTATTTCTGATCAGAAAAATCAGACTGGATTTGATAGATGAGGGCCTCGGGGAGGATTCGCTCTTCAAGACGCTTAGTAAGTCCGTGAAAATGACTGAGTCCGGAATGTTCTGCGTAATGATATGGTCCAGTGCGAATAATATAGCAACAGCTTCAATGATAAAAATGGAAGTGTAAGAGGAGAGTTTCCATTCGCTGGAGTAGTTGGAGCTAGAGCAAAAGCCCAAAGCACAACGAATACGGTTACGGGAGCAGGGCATGAGATAATAAAGGGCAGAGACCGTTTCTGTCCTTTTCTGTCTCATGCTCTGGCCCCATAACCGTATTTCTATCTTCTTAGGCCTAAACGAAAGAAAATCCTGCCGAAGCAGGGTTATCTGATTTAGAGCCGTCTGAGTAAAATTGAACTGCGTTAAGAAAAGAATTTTTGGACCAGTCCTCAAACGTTGCGTTTGGGGAGGGGCTGGTCTGAATAATTTTGCCCTGATCCAGAATGACTGATGGAGTAAACAGATGGTCCTCGTAAGGGACTTCATAGTAGGGTGGAGTAAAAGCTCTGCGGAGCAAACAGGCACGGTCCACTCCGTGTATTTTTTGTGGCTAACCAGCGCCGCAAGATTCAGGGCCTAGAACTAAAGTTGCGTGTGTGGTGAAGTGTATGAGGGTATCCCCCTTCTTTCTCCAAGCAAAACGACAGCAGCGATCCTATATTCAGGTCCAGTAAGTAATCCCCTCAAAACTCCTCACCCCGCGCTCCTAAGCTTCATCATTTGCCACTTTCCTACACGGAGTGGACCGTGCCTGGGAGCAAAGCTTTGTATGATGCTATGATGAGAGTAAAAATGTCTCTGATTTGATATTTATTGTTTAAAGAGGCGGAATTCCATAGATTGAGTAGTATATCGGGTAGAGGATGAATAAGGATTGAGAAAGATTTTATTAAATATTTCTTAGCTAAAAACGCGAATCTTTTCCTCAGGGGGGGGGGGTCACAAGCTTCCGCGGGCATTACATTAATGGGTGTGCTTTTTCTGAAACCTAGGATGAGTCTCAAAGCTTGATTGCGAATCTTCTCTAATTTGTCGAAAAATTTTAATCGTTTAAAAGTGTAGATGTGAGAGCCATAATCTATGCAGCTTCTTATTAGAGCTCGGTAAATAATAAGGAGAGTGTAGGGGTCAGCTCCCCACCGGATACCACGGAGAGCTTTCATGACATTTAAAGCTTTTTGTGTTCTGTCTGCCATAAAGGAGAAATGATTATCGAAAGTGAAGCTGGAGTCTAAAATGATACCTAAAAATATGACTGTGTTTGAGGGGGTTATTATAGTATTGTTAATAGTGAGAGAAAAGTTAGGATCAAAAATGTCAAGGTTGAATTTGCTGAAGAGAATCAATTTCCTCTTTTCGGGGCAAAGTTCAAGTCCTCTGCCCTCCAGAAAATCTGCGAGTAAGTTTAAGCAGTTTTGTAGTGAGTCGGCGCTAATTGCCGGAATGTTAGATCTTTTTATGACAGCTATATCATCAGCGAATTCGACTATAGTACAATCTTTGGGGAGTAGATTTTATTAACGTGAGATATACGTGAGAAAACGTGTGCGCGCAGCACTTGTTAGATGAAGCACACGTTGTGGAACTACTGATGCATAGCGCGATGACTTTTTTTTATTTTTGCGATAAAAGTACTTTATCATACATCAAACTTTTTGTTATGAAGTCTACTTTTTAATACTGTCTGGTGTTTCACAAAAATCGTTAAACATAACCTCAAAATGACGGTTCGATTAGGAAAAAACACAAAAAACTACATTTTTTCCACAAAAATTCCTATAAAAAAAGAAAAAAAATGTATTTTCTTGACCAGGATAGCATATATTATAGTATTTTGACTTATTAAATCCAAATACACTGTCAGTTTAGAAATACAAAATGGCGGACACAACATTTAAAAAACTGTCGTATGTTCCAAAATGGTTGAAAAAATTAGGGGAAATATTTTAGAATATGTTTCACTATTTTAGAACTTCAATATAGTTATTTTCAGTTTTTTCCTATTTTCCTCAAGGATTGTTTTTAAGGGATGATAGTTCTGGTTAGGAGGTATATTCCTGAGTATTTTCCGCCATTTTAGAACTTCATTAAAAATTTTTTGTAGAAATTGATAATTTTTTTTCAAAGTTTTTGTCGGTTATTATTTTTTTTTTGCATAGTTTTTAGTGGTTGATAATTCTGGTTATTAATTGTAGCGATTAAGGTGCATATACCTAAGTATATATTCTTAGGAGTGGTTTTTAAGGGATGCTAATTCTGGTTATCAATTAAAAAGGTTAACACATTTCTGAGAATTTTTGACATTTTCGGACTTGATTAGAAGTTCCAGAAACCCCCAAGTAACTAGTTTTAAACGAATATGATAGTTTTTTAAAATTTGTGTCCGCCATTTTGGATACGCCAATTTGAATTTCTAAAAACCGACATCATATTCGTTTCAGCGACCCCAAAAACCCCCGTGTAACAAGTTTTAACCGTATACGATAGTTTTTTAAATTTTGTGTCCGCCATATTGGATCCGCCATTTTGAATTTTAAAAATCTGAAGTCAGATTCATAATCAGAGACCCCAAAAACAGTAGGTAGCATAATTAAAACTCATAAATTTTATGTACTTTCAGAGATATGAATTTTTGCCAGAAATTACCCCTTTCTGGCCTACTGTGTAGCGATACCTGATACTGCAAAACTATATATTGTTGCTTTTATAGGTTACCAAACGCAGATAGGAAAATACTATAGAATTATCTAATGGTACAAAAGCAATTTTTTCATTCCGTGTATGCACATTATGTGATAGAAACAAGTGATAAATAAATAAAAATAAATAACAAATAAAATAATACCCTTCAAATTCTGCTCAACATAGGTCTCAAGAGATTTTGAAAACACAAAAAATAATAAAAAATCTGTGAAAATGAAATTTTTCTACGAAACTTATAATTAATATTTTAAGAGTTAATAGTAATTTGAGTAAATGAAAATTATGTTTTTCAAAAATTGAAAAGAAGTAAAGTTATGAAATATAGTCGGGACTCCGCGTTGCATTTTACGGTGTGGTGATATGGCCTCCTTTTCTTGATAAAAGGGCTTGCAGAATGTTTCTAAATAAATTCTTTGACAAAATAACAAAAAGCCCTAAGAATTACATTACAAAATATTTTGGAATCTTTCAACATCACTAAGTTCTGATTAATAAGTCGCAAAGAAATCTTAAATATGCCAATTGATGCGTTTTTCAATTGTCTACAAAATCGGTGGTAATTATTTTTTAGAAAATTTATAAAAGATGACAAAAAATTAAACAAATTGCTTTTTTTTCCGAAATTTCCCTTTTTCTGAAACCTTGATAACTTTAAACAGAATTACTTTATAGAAGGTTTGCAAACAGCTAATTCCATGTGTTTCCAGGCACATGTGTATCCATGTGCCTGGATTTGGGGATAAAACAATATTATGTGTATAAATAATTATATAAATTTGATTTTTTTGTTAGAAGAATTTTCTAAACGCTTTTATTAAGAAAATAGACCATATAAAATCACACCCACAAATATAACCGACAAAATAATATAAGACCTTATTCTTGATCCTTAAAGAACAATTTAAAAAAAAAAACCTTAAATCACCCCTATAAATCAGTGATTCTTACCCAAACGAACAGCTACGATTTTCGGTTTAAGTTTTTTCGTTATAGGGGGTGCTAAGGAACAAGCGGGTAACAATGATTTATTTTGGCATCGTTGACAAATTTTTGTTTTTCTTTCCAGACACCTGTGTGCATCCTTGAAAGTCATAAACATTGAATAATTGCAGCCCTGATGCGAGTAACTGATTCTCACATGACAGTTTTTATATTTTGTTATTTAAAAATGATCTAAAACATTACCTTTCAACTTCAACCTTAGGTTCAGCCTTCATTGCAGCTTCTAATACACTGGGTAAACGCTGCTGAACATCTTCAGGGGAATAGGGTCTGCTAGGACTACTTGTTATATACAGAGCCGATGAAGTGCTAGTGGATTCAGTACATTCGTAAGTTGTTACTCTTGAAGGTGAAAATGAGCACTCTGAACTTGTTTGTTGTTGTTGCTGTTCATGTTGCTCTTCTACAGTAATTGCAATTGGAAAAATTTGACTTGCAAATGTAACAGTTTTTGGACTACTGCATTCAGAATCTTCTACTACTTCTTCATCATCTTCATCTTCTTCCACTTCTTCTTCAACTTCTTCTTCTTCTTCTTCTTCTTCTTCTTCTTCTTTGATCTCTTCTGCGACTACTTCTACTGGTTGGGGTGACAGAGGTGGTGAAGTTAAATCCGGGATCGTAGTTTCAACAGTTTGTGTTGAACCTACAGGTGGCAAAGACACTAATGATACTACCTGTAATGAAGCTACAGCTGCGGCTTCTTCTTCATCTACTTCTTCTTCCACTTCATTTTCTTCTGCATCTTCTTCCTCTTCCTCTTCTTGAAGTGATATTCCTACTTGCATCACATTATCTGTGTGTTCGATAACCTACAAAAGTTTTGGTCAGTATAATTACAGTTAATGCTATTATTATGTACATTTACTTAAACAAATATATATTCACCTCATGAGGTTGATAAGCAATGAGTTGGCTATCTGATCTAAACCTATCAGTCGTCGTTGTAGTTGTTGTCGTTGCAACAACAGGAGCAGAAGAGTAAACAGACTGATTTTGCATTGTCCTCAATTGCTTCTCCAGATGATGCCTTGCTTGGCGTTCTCTCTCCAACTGTCGTCTAAGTTCAATAACTTCACTGCTATTTATCACAGAGTGACCATCTGCAGCAACTGTAATCATTGCCGCTGCTGTCACTGCAGATAAAGGTTCTGGTGACATACTACCTAATCCCTCATCGTCATTAATGTGCTGTTGGTGTTGTGCCGCTGACACTGGTAGGCTCACAACTACTCCTAAAAGCATAGCAATATCATAAAAATAATATATTGGAAGTATATTATTATTTTATTTTTCACCTTTAAATCTTTTCTATTACACAAAAGAAAGTTAAAAAAAAATTTCTTCATAGCGAATATTTATATTTTCTATATTGATGGAAATTGTTGAAAAACTAAGTTTCATGGTCTTAAGAATGAGATAGAAAAAGATCATCAATTTTTGAATTTGATCTGATTCGCTTCAAACTTATTACTCGGGGGTTTTTGGGGTTGCTGATTACGAATCTGAAGTCACTTTTTAGAAATTCAAAATGGCGGGCACCATTTTTAAATTTTGATTAGATTGGCTTCAAACTTGTTACGCGAGGGTTTTTAATGAATAGGAAATTATTTAGTGATCGAGTGACCTTCATATTGAGTGATAACCTGAGCCAATTAACCCTTAAAACTCACCCTAGATTTGGATCTACCATATTAAATTTCCAAAAAGTTACTTCAGATTTGTAATCAGCGAACCCAAGAATCCCCGAGTAAGCGAAACGTTGTTTTGGCCGAAATGTTTGTGTATATACTATAGTTCAAAAATACGCTTAAATGGAAAATGGGATTTCAAATGCAAAATAGGTTGCAAATCTATTTGAAATTGAAAATGGTTTTCTGATTCCTATTTGAAATGGAAAATGGCATTTTGCTTTTCAAATACGTATTTGAAATAGATTCATTTCAAATACTTACCCAGCTCTGGAAATCTCATTAATTCAAAATTGCATTTATCAGAAACCTCATTTATCTAAAAGTGTATTTATTAGAAATCCCAATTGTCTGAAAACCCATTTATAGTAAACTTTATTTGTCCGAAATATGATTTGCCAGAATCTACAACTGTACGAAAGGTCATGTCTAAGAAATCCCATTTTCCCAAAATTTCATCATCCCAACACTTTTCTTTTCAAGTGAGATTCTGATTCCTGAAGAAGTAGGTACAGCAGAATTGATGTCGCTTCAGTTTGTGCGCGAAAATGTAAATATATAGTGATTTTGAAGTGATATTTAAATTATCGCGCACAAGCTGAAGCGACAATTATTTTGCTTTACCGACTTATCAGGGATATGAAATTCGCTTGAAAAGAAAACAGGTGGAACGATGAAGTTTTAGGTAAAAAAGATTACTTAGACATGAACTTTCGTACAATTGTAGATTCTGACAAATAATATTTTGGATAAATATTCCGAGTAATGCCTTTTCGGATAAATGAGATTTCTGATAAATTAGATATCTGATAAATGCAATTTCGGAATAACTAGATGTTTGATAAATAACAGTATATTGTGCGCCAAAGGACAGAGACTGGCGTTTTCAGACGAGTGTGAAGTTTGCCGTCCGAGCCGAAGGTGAGGGTGACTATCACACGAGTCTTAAAAAGACTACTGTCCCATGGCACACACGATATTTTTTTCACAAAGGAATGAATTTTGCACACTTTTTTTTTTAAATAAAATAGTATAAACATGTGGACATGTCACTTTAACAAAAGTCGGTCGGTAAAAAAAACGCATGTTTGTCTTCTTTTTGCCTATCCGCCGTTATATTTGTTCTCTAGCGATTCCAATATTTAGTCCCACTACTCTCGATCAATAAAAAAAGACGATTTCTGCCCCGGCTTGGAGGCATTGAAAAGAGCATAATTCATGCCTGTGTGGTAAAAAATTTCGTATAAATGAGCTTTCCGACAATTGTGATGCGTCGCGAAGAAAAGCACCTAAGAAGCAAAAAATCGATTTTCGTATTTTGATAATATTAGGTTAATTAAATGTCTCGTTTTCATTATCTAAAGTCTGAAAACATTTTCATTGAATATTTTCCATGTATTTAAGACTTAAGCATCAGCGATTTGTACAGAATCCAATGGCGCGCGCGCCGCTTCTTTTCACTCTCCTGTAAATTTGACGTTTGGCTTCTTAGGTGCTTTTCTACGCGACGCGTCACAATTGATCTTCCTGATAAATGCAATTTCTGACAAATGAGATTTCTGAAAAATGGATTTTTGGATAAATTAGATTTCTGATAAATGCACTTTTGGATAATCGAGATTTCTGATAAATGTAATTTCTGATAATTTAGTTTTTTGATAAATGCAATTTTAAATAAATGTGATTTCTGATAAAAGCAATTTTTGATTAATGAGATATTTGATCATTGAAATTTCTGACAAATTAGATTTTTGATAAATGCAATTTCGGGAAAATTAGATTTCTAATAATTGCCCTTTTGGACACCTGGGATTTCTGATAAATGCAATTTTGGATTAATGAGCTTTCTGATAAATACACTTTTGGATTAATGAGATTTCTGAGAATTGAAGTTTCTGTCAAATTAGATTTTTGATAAATAGCCTTTCGGTTAATTAAAATTCGGTCAAATGGATATTCTGGCAATTGAGTTTTGGAGAAAATGCAGGCGACCCGCCTGTGTTTTTAAAAATGTTTCAACTAAACCCCCGGTGATCAAAAGAACCAAGGGCACAGACAAGCTCGGCTGCCTTAAAGAAATACAAGGCAAGGAACGCGCATGAGTTTAAAAATGACACAACGTTTACACAGCTGTGCCAAGGGACCTGCGCAGTCGTTCCTGTGCGCTTATAATCGTCGGAAACTCAATACAATTAAACTGAAATATCAGCGAAATAATAAAGACATTATAAGGTAACGATACCTATACTCAAACAGTACCTATATAGTCGATCACACCGAAAAAAAAATATACTTGGATTGAGAGGAATCCTCTCATTTTGATGCGAATTTTCCTCTACAATATGGCCTCTAAAGGATCCTCTCATTTTGAGAGGATACTCTCAAAACAATGTAAAAACGTGAGAGGATTTCACGAAAGGAATGTTATTCTCTTTAGAAGAATATTTTTTTTTCGGTGCAATGATGATTTAATTAAACAAAATTAATTAATAGTTTTTTTAAATTTGTAAAAATAATTCTTGTAATATTCAAAGTAGTATTTGGCATCAATATTATTAACCTGTAATTAATTTTATCCAATTACCGTAAAACAGGCTAACTTCGCTCATGTAGTGTAACTTCGCTCAGTGGAAACTTTTTTTTTCAAAAATTATTTATTGTTATTTCTAGGAAGAAAAATATAAAATTTGCAATTGCTAATGTTAAGAAAAGTATCAAACTGTGTCTCAAGGGTATTTTAAAGTAGAATTATAGTCAAGTTTTAATAAAAATAATATTTATTTAAAGATGTCTATTTTGCTCATTGAACAAGTAGTGTGCAAAAGTCGCTTGTGAAACCTATATTTAAAATATTTTATGTTAAAATCATCTAATAATGTGTGTAAAAGTCGCTTGTGAAACCTATATTTAAAATATTTTATGTTAAAATCATCTAATAATCTTATTTCCTATATCCCTGACATGATTTAGAAAAAAGTCAATTTAAAAAAAATATTTCATATTTGTTGGGTAATTTCGTTCATGAATACAATGTATCATTCAATTGTTTATCAAGTATCTAAGGTTATTTCTCATGACAAAATTAAAAAATTTTACGAAATTATAAAACACAAAACGTGGTTAAATATTTATTCTGATGACTGTAAATATTAATTAAATAACATTATTTTATTTATAATGATTTTATAAAGTGATTATAGCTTGTAATTTCGCTCACAATAAAAAGGTATATTAAATAGGTTTACGCAATATATAGTAATTTTTTTATTTTGTGAAATTAAAGAGGAAGAGTCAGAGATTATATATTTTCAGTACCAAAATTTATTATTAACTTTTTCGTATACTTTTTAAAAAAAAACATGAAAATTTGAGCGAAATTACCCTGTTTTACGGTAAATCATTACTGATCGACTGTAAGTACTGATCGAGTATAGGTACAGTTACCTTAGGTTGAATCCATTTCAAATCATGCAGACTGACTAACTTCAAGTTGTAGATTTAATTGTCGCTAAAATATGTTATTCTATATGAAAAATAAAAGGACACTAATTTTTTTATTTTCGATAAAAGTTATTTTTAACGAAGTTGCAAGCACTTGAATTTTGAATGGTAAAACTAAAAAAACAGTGAAAAAAATTTGTTTCACTTGTAATTTTTTTCCTAATTAATATAATCAAATTTTGTTTCTTGGATCTTTTAGGTGGTCTTTTCTTCTTCAAAATGCCGTTTGAGAATTTTGAAAAGCTTAAAAATTGACCAAATTAATTATGATTTTCCAAAAATAAATAAGGTCCATTTTTTCAAAAAAACCCCAGCTTTTTGTCTTTAAAATTTTGACCATAAATTCTTATCAACATTATCAAATGTTCCTATAAATTTCAAGCTTGCTAAACCATACTCGCAGTCAGGAGAATTTTTTTTCTAAAAAATTTTTTGCTTTAAATTTGAGATTGTTAGTGTACATTAATTATTGATTCTATATAAAAGGACTTACTTCAGTTAAATTCATTCACTTCATTTGTTCGTAAACTTGCATGCCAACAATCTCAAATTTAAAGCAAAAAATTTTTTAGAAAAAAAATTCTCCTGGCTGCCAGTATGGTTTAGCAAGCTTGAAATTTATAGGAACATTTGATAATGTTGATAAGAATTTATGGTCAAAATTTAAAAGAAAAAAAAGCTGGGGTTTTTGAGAAAATGAACCTTATTTATTTTCAGAAAACCATCATTAATTTTTTCAATTCTTAAGCTTTTCAAAATTCTCAAACGGCATTTTGAAGAAGAAAAGACCACCTAAAAGATCCAAGAAACAAAATTTGATTATATTAATTAGGAAAAAAATTACAAGTGAAACAATTTTTTTTCACTGTTTTTTTTTTAGTATTACCATTCAAAATTCAAGTGCTCGTAACTTCGTTAAAAGTAACTTTTATCGAAAATAAAAAAATACGTGTCCTTTTATTTTTCATGTAGAATAACATATTTTAGCGTCAGTTAAATCTACAACTTGAAGTTAGTCAGTCTGCATGATTTGAAATGGATTCAACCCTTAATTCAAATTTTCCCAGAATTGTGATGCTAAACCGCATGTGCCAATCATGAGTAGGCTGTCCACAATTTGTGTGACAAAACCTACTATACCAACGTTAGTTTGACAATTCAAGGAGTTTAATCGATATTTAAATTAAGTTGAACACGAAAATTCAATGAAATTTTCGATATTTCAAGATTAAATTATTTTAAATTTTGACATTTTTTTGGTTAGCTGGTTTAGAAGAGTCAACCGGCGATTGAAAGACCTGGGTTCGGATTCCGGCAGAGTCGAGTGTCCGATATTTTTTCACAGAATTTCAAAATTTAAAATAAAGATATTATTTGTAATACTCCTTTTTGAATCAGACTAATAATTCCTGTCAGTAAAGTGTGCTCATTACATTTTTTAAAGTTACTAACCTTGATTTTCAGTTTTGCGTTTCTTGATTGGGACATCGCCACCTTCATGCTGATTTATTAATCGTTTCAACTGGCAATTTTGTGACAACAGTTGAGTTTTCTCTTGTTCTAGTTGATAGATATATTCAGCTGTCTGTTGAAGAATTGCAGCCTATAAAAAAATTTGATCCATTGCATTAAATTTACATTATTTTGCAATATACATATTATATTTTCAATTTAAGCAGGAGAAGTAAACAATGGAAGGGTGTACTCCTCGCTTCTCATATTATATTTTCATTTTATTAGGTTTCTGTATATTATGCTCTTACACGTAGAGAAAAAAAAGGTTATGATGACCGGGGACACAAGTAGAAACTGCCTGAGTTACTTCGGTAATAGAAGTCAAGTCAGCGCAACTTGGGTCCCAGGTAGTGCACCGGAGTCTCGATTTGACGGATAGTTCAGTTGCCTGTTCACTAAATCGAGAGTGACGTCACGAGCATTCTGATTGGTGCAGCTCTGTACACCTCTGGGTACGGTGCCCTGAAAAGTTCATGTACAGACTTACTGCTGCACATGCATTACATGACTAAGGACTAGATTTGTGTGTACGCTACTGAAAGAAGGCGGGATTTCTCCAGGAGCTCATTTAAAGTCCACTAAATCGATGTCCGTTAAATCGAGACTCCGGAGTATTTGCCTGGCAGTCACAAACAGCATTCGTTTGTCAACTTAAAACAAAGTTAATAACCATTTTCACAATCAATCTAACTATTTTTTTCACAATTAAGTGTAAAACAAGTTTATACAAATTAAGTTTTGTGTTTTTAAATAATTATTTCTAAATTTAGAGATATATTCAAATATTGATACTCTGACGTAACCTTTACTGTAATTTGAGGTTACTTTAGAATGTCAATCTTTATGAAAATGGTTTGAAATTTATAAATAACTCTTAAAAAACAAAAAATTCCTTTTTATCCCACAGACACAAACATGGCGCTTTCAGATGCCTGTTGACAGGGTTTAACCGCATTCATGCGGTCAAAAAAATAAAAGCATTTAGACCCTACCTACAGGCATTTAAAAGCACCTCGTAAGGTGCCTTTGGAATAAAAAATATTTTAAGTAAGGTAAAAGTCCCAGTTATTAGCCATGTACCATAACGTAGCCACTAACGTGAATTTTATTTTTTATTAAGCTGTACAAATAAGATCAAGCTAATATAATTATACATTTTCATAACTTTAGTAATAAACATTCAATATTCCCCCTCGTGGTGTCACCTTGTCGTGGTGAGAGGGCTTAGGACCGGCCAGCCGCTTGTCCTTCGGACGCCATCACTAGACGAGCTGTTCGGCTCTTCCCAGAACTCATCGACTCCCGATGTCTGGCGAGTTTGGGCACAGGGGAATGAACGGGACCCCGTTAATTCGAATAGCCGCCGTTTTTCGAACCTGTGCACTAGCTAACCTGTGCGGATGATGTTAATTCGGATTCTAAATGGGGGCTAACTTTTTGCCTACCCGCTATTATATTTGCTCCCTAGTGAGTATTTACTCTTGTTAATACTTTACTATCCATGGTAATCGAATCAATTAAGGCAAGATGGAATAGGATTCAAGAACACACACAAATAATGAAAGAAACATTCATAGAATTAGTTAACTTTTGTTTAGATAATGCATATTGCAAATGTGACGAAAAATTCAATAGTCAGATATTTGGTACACCTATGGGCTCGCCCCTTTCTGCATCAATCGCTAACTTAGTAATGTAGTACCGGACAATATAATAGACTACATTCTTGATGAATTTAATAAATATAATCGGACAATTCAGTTTACCATGGAAAAAGGTAAAAATGAAATTAGCTTTCTAGATGTATCATAAGATTCTGAAGATGGTCATAGTGGATGACCGAAACATGTAAATTAATAAAAATTATCACAGACTGAAAAAAGAAAACGAAATTTACACCTAACTTGAAAAATTCCTAAATAATGCACGAACAAGGCGCATGGTAGGCCTAGAAGGAAAAGCCAGAGGAGCTCATTTTTATTTGAACGGGCTAAAATGAGTTTCTCGTTGGCCCTAGAGTCAACATAAAATTATTTTTTACCACACATGCAAAGAAACGCATGTTTTTGTTCTCATTAACCCTCTGACGGTTTAACCCGAGTATACGTAATTTTTTATTTGAATTTTGAAGGCCAAGTTTTTGAGTTACGAGTTTTCAAAATTTTGATTTTTCAAATTTAGACCTTTTTTCAATTGTTTATAGTTTGCAAAATATTGAAGATACAAAATTTATGTAAAAAGATAAAATACTTATTTTCTTGTCAACTTTAAAATTATTTCAGCAAGAAAATTGATTCGTGTTTTTTTAAGAACAAAATAACAATTTTTCATAAACAAATTAATTTTTTTCAAATTAATTTAAAAAAAATTTTTTTTTTCTTTAAATAAACTTAAAAATGTTACAAATAAAATGCAACAAGTCCCAAAATGATCCGACTCTTAGTTTGATTTAATTAAATTTTATAAGTTCGTCGTGCAACTGGGTAGATAAATTTTTAATACTAAAAGTAAAAAATATGTGTATATTAATATATGTATTAATAAATAAATGTTTAATTTGATCACTGAATTGCTTTGAACATTTCCAATTATTGTACGCACGAATTGCGTCACACTTAGAGCTGGCACGACGAACTTATAAAATTTATTTAAATCAAACTAAGAGTCGGATCATTATAGGACTTATGACATTTTATTTGTAACATTTTTAAGTTTATTTAAAGAAAAAAAATTTTTTTTTTCACGCCTAAATTTGAAAAAAAATTAATTTGTTTATAAAAAATTGTTATTTTGTTATTAAAAAAACACGAATTAATTTTTTTGCTGAAATAATTTTAAAGTTGACAAGAAAATAAGTATTTTATCTTTTTACATAAATTTTGTATCTTCAATATTTTGCAAACTATAAACAATTGAAAAAAGGTCTAAATTTGAAAAATCAAAATTTTGAAAACTCGTAACTCAAAAACCTAGCCTTCAAAATTCAAATAAAAAATTACGTATAAAATATTTTTCACCCTAGAATTGAAAAATATACATTAAACTTAATTTAATTTTTGATAGGTAAATCTCACTTGGAAATGCCCACATGCATCTTTCTATGACATGATCGAATTTACACCAAAGACTAAATCAAAGAAATAAAACCTAGAGAAGGGATAAAAGTAAAATCATGTTTTTAGCCTAAATTTTACATTAAAAATTTCGTTCAATGGGATTTAGGGCAAATTTTTTAAAGCTATATGTGACGCCGCGCGAGAAAAGGGACCTATCGCCTGAAACGTTAATTTTACAGGGCGAGCGTTAGAAGTTGCATCAATGCATTGCGACCAATATAAATTCTTACGCTTCATGCTTAATAACTCAAAAAGTAATTGATTGAAACAATTTCTGATTTTTTCAAATGAAAGAGCGACTAAAAAGCTACCTTTTGGCATAAAAAAATGAAAATTGATATTTTTTGCGATAGGTCCCTTTTCTCGCGCGGCGTCATATATGCATTTTAGGTGTAAAGGAATTTAGGCTGAATGCATTTTAGGTTAGATTGGATTTAGGCGGAATCTTTAAGGTTAAATGGGATTTAAGTTTAATGGAATTTAGGTTAAATGGGATTTAGAATGAATGCATTTGAGATTAAATAAAATTTGGGCTAAATGCATTTTAGGTTAAAAGGGTTTTAGGGTGAATGCATTTTTGTTTAGATGGGATTTAGGCTGAATACATTTTAGGTTAAATGGGGTTTATGATGATTCCATGTTAGGTTAAATGAGATTGAGGTTAAAAGGGATTTAGGTTGAATACAATTGAAGTTAAATAGGATTTAGTTTAAATAAGAGTTAGATTAAATGAGTTTTAGGTTAAATGGTATTTATGCTGAATCCATTTTGGGTTAGATGAGATGTAGGATGAATACTTTTAGGGGTAAATGGGATTTAGGCTAAGTGCACTTAAGGTTAAATGGCATTTAGGGTGTATGCATTTTAGGTTTAATGGGATTAAGGTCAAATGGGTTTTAGGCTGAATGCATTTTGGGTTAAATGGGTTTCTTGCTAAATGCATTGTAGGTTAAAGGGGATTTAAGCTTAATAAAATTTAGGTTAAATGGGATTTAGGCTGAATGCAATATAGGCATGATCGTTTTAGGCTGAATAGGATTTAGGCTAATTTGGTTCTAGGTTTTTCTTGAAAAATATTTATTTTTATAGAAAAAATTTTACAATATGAAATGCGTATTTTTATCAGATCAATAACTTGGCAAGGTTGAGGCAAAGTAAAAATGCCTTGCCTCAACCTTGCCAATATTGCTGGAACATCCGGTGCTGGTCGGGTATGTGCTAATGAGAAATATATCTAATAAAATATATTAGAATTTAATAATTTTACCAAATAATTTAGTTGTCTCAACAAAACAGTTTGGTTGATTAAATAACATCCAAATTTTTGTTACTATGACTAAACATTTTTCTCAGTGCATAAATTGCACTTTTATAGGGTCTTGATTCTAGAAGTCCTGCGTAAAAACACTTTTTCATAGGGATCATTCACATATTACGTGATACAAATTTTAGCTTATTTGAACCCCCACACTTGCGTGATACTTTATCTATTGCAAAAAAATTAAATTTGCATGGAATGTTTAATTTTGTCTACCCCGCTTCCACTTATCACGTAATATGTGGATGACCTCATATATGTGTGATTCTCCAGAAACAGGGCACTTTTGACAATAACACTTTATAAAAAAAAATAATAACGATTATTATTATAGTTTTTAGTTAAACAATCGCACTATTTCACATGATTCAAGCATAAATATGATTTTTTATTACTAAAAGCAAGTTATAATCTTAAGTAAAATCATTGAAAAATGACAAATATTTAAACTTCGGTTCCATGGACACTTTTTTAATAAAATCGGGGAAAATAAATTTAAAACCGGTTTTTATTAAAAGTAAAATTCGAAATCAGAAGTATGGTAGTTATAGCTTTCGAATTGAACTTTCGACTAGTAAAAACAAAAAAATTTTAAACCTACATTACATACGTAAAAAAAAATTCCTGAACTTCTTAAGTCCCATGAGGAGAACTATAAAAAGTGCATTTTTCGAGGTAATTTAGAATTTTTTAAAGGTGTAGAAAAGAAAAAATGTTTCTTTTGTTTTTGATATTGATAAACATAACAATGAAGAATAGCTCAACAAAGTTGCAGAATTTTTTAAATGATAATTTTGAAGTTATTAATGATAGAGCGTCCAAGCACGAATCTTCCGGCAGGATAGCTCACCGATCTATTTCCATTGCAAGTGCCAGGTCATTTGAATTTAGAAATTTGAACTTTACATGCGCTACACTGTAAAAACAAGTGTCTTATTTTAAGACATTTTTGTCCTCACTTTTAAGACGTTTTAGGGTGTCTTAATTTTAAACCAATGAGAAAGCGTCTTTCAAAATTATTGACCAATGAAATTGCTTCAAATAACCATAAGACGCTTTCTTAATGTATTGTGTCTTAAAAGAAGACACTTAGAAGACAGCAGTTTTTGCAGTGTAAAAGCTTATTTCTTTACCTTTGTAACCATGTAATTAACTTTTTTTTATCTTAATTCATATTCATTTTATAGCGCGATTTAGTAAGTACTCGCGGAAGGGTTTTTTATCCTGCCGGAAGTACCGTACGTTGGACCGTCCTATCATTAAGTGGGGAAGTAAAAGTGCCCTGTTTCTAGTGAATCACCCATATATAAATTATTTTAAAAGTTACAGCCTATTAAACAGAACTGTGTACCTCTGAAAAACCGATAAATTGGTGTAACTTCTAACTTTAAACACGTTTTTCTCGAAATAGTTGGAGAGCAGAAGCTTTGTCAAGGCGCGCTGATAACTCGAGCTCAACGCCTTGCCATTCAGCATGGTAAAGTTTTGGGTGTGCATGACAATACCATAAAAATAATCCGGAAATTTAATCCGGATTTTCAGTGTTTCTAAATCTACAGCTGGAAACTGTTATTTAATCGAAATAGACTACACCAAAACTCGATTTAGTGAACAGATCGGTTCTTTACCACTAAATCGAAAATGACGTCACGAGCATTCTAATTGGTGCAACCCTGCACATCTCTGGGCGCGGATCCCTGAAATGTTTATGTACAATCATGATATATTTAATTACAATCATAATTAGTTTTGGTCTTTATACTTTTTTTAAATACACTGAGAGAAATAGATGCTACGGGGCACCATCTAGATCGTACCAGACACCATATCTGATCTTAAATATACGGACAAGAATCTAGATGGTACGGTGTAGCCTCTCTTATGGTAAAGTGTAATATAACATCTCTACCATCAAAGATAGTAAAGTTCATCATCTATTTCTCTCAGTGTAAATCATTTTAAATAAGCACACTATATTGAGCACACAAATTACTCTTTTAGAGCATATAAAACCAAAGATTTGCATTACATGGATACGGGGCTAGATTTGCGTGTACACTACTAAAAGAAAACGAGATTTCTCGATGAGCTCATTAAATGTCCACTAGATCAAGGTTCTGGTTTAATTCGAACAAAATTTTAGAAGAATTTTTATCACACAAAATTTCCATTTAACCGAATATTTATTTATTCAAATTTTAACTCATTCTCATTTTTATTTATAATAATAATTATTTGAATGAAGTCTCTTTTTTCAATTCTTTTGTTAAAAGAATGGCAAATATAGTTAAATTTTATTTAGCAGACAGAAATATATTTAAAGATCCTTTCTAATTAAAAGAATAATTAACACAAATTTGAGGCTATGTAAATTTCAGTACTTAAAAATTCTATTTAATGAATTTGAAGTAAGCAGTATTGTTAGTTAAGAGAAATTACATAGAATTAAATTTGTATTTGAAGTAACTTCCATTAGACAGATTGTTTAAAATGTCAAACTTTAATACAGCACAAATTTATTAATTTGAATTTACACTTGACGGAATTTCAATTTAGTCGAATATTCACATAGCAGAATTTATAATTTAACGAACTTTTATTTAATAGAATGTTTATGTAACCGAACTGTCACTTGAAAGAAATTATATTACCGACATATTAAATATGCGACTTTTCATTTGGTCGTTATGGCGTCGCGTTATATCACGAAGACAAGGACAGTGATATTTCCCGGTTAGTAGACACCCTGTTTATTGACGAATCTTGGTCAGGTATTGGAAGGCAGGACTTGACAGCTGCGTCTGCGAGCTAAAACTCAATTAACGTTTGGCACAAAATTCGTCGTCAAGATAAAATCTCTGGCTACCTGTATGTGACAAGTTCCGGGCCTGTCGTCAGCCTTTAAAAATTTCTCAAAGAGGTGTATCTTATAAAATATTTAATATTTTGAATTGGATTAGAAATTTCAGTTTTAACGTATAGCTATATTATTTTTAGTTATTAGTTTAAATTGATTCACTATTTAAAAGCGTGTGGTACTTTTTTGGACTTAGTTTTTAGCAAAATTACAAACCTATACTATTATATTCAGTAGACAGCCGGCCGGCATGCTGTCAGCCGACTTAATCAATATTGCTATGACTACGACGTGTAGTGTGGAGGAAAAAGAAGAGAAGGCTGACAGTGGTTCGTTCGCTAGGTTGCTTGTGAGGTGAAAGGCAAACTTGGTAAGAAAAGTTCGACTACTGTAAATTATCATGTAATTATGAGAAGTATAAAAAATACAAAATGCGTCATAAAAATTAAAAAAAACCGATACAGGGGGGAAAAATGGTACTCCAATTGAACCCCTGATAGCAGCGGATATCCCGAAAATATCCCCCGATATCCTATGGACGTCTGATGGACATTTTCAGGATATCTGAGAGAGCGGAAATTTCGATATCTATTGGATATCGTACACGATATTCCTGGAGATGTATGGGATATCCTGATAGTATCCAGAAGTAACATACTCTGGACATCCTGAGGATATTTCAGGAATATTCTAAGGAAATCTTTGGCACATGCTTATAATATCCGGAAGATGTCTCTATGATGGTGTTGAGATGGATATCCTCAGGATATATTCAGAAAATAATTTCGAATTTTAAATATCCTGAAAATATACCGGATGTTTTCCGAGAAAGCGTTAATTTCAATATCCACTGGATATCCTAATGATATCCAAGGTCATTTTCCGGATATCCTACCAAATTGTCCGACATTTGTCGGATATCCGACTAATATCCTTTTGATATGAGGGACAGTGTACCTGCTTTCAGGCGTTAGCATTTGTTCAAAAGGAGCTCCCAGTTAAAACAATCTACTATGATTTTTTTTTCTTAAATAAACGATATAATGCTATTAGGGTAGGCCTGTGCGGTTAACCGGTTATAAATCCGGTTATTTTTATAACCGGTTATGAAATTTTTGAACATACGGTTAACCGTGTTTCGGTTAACCGGTTATTTTGAAGAACCGTTTATTCGGGATTAACCGGTTATTTGTGATTAACCAGTTATTTGGGAATAACCTGTTATATAACAAAAACTGCAAAACTGTTAGTTTTATATAACCGGTTATTAAGCTGCAAAAGTTTATTCGGTTTTTAGTTTGGTATATTTCAATTTTTTGTTAATACTTTCATACACAAATTATGTTACTTTTCTTAACTTTTCATTTAAAAAAAAATTATTACATGCATGATATGAAAACTTAGTTACAAAATTATACTTCTACAACTATAACGGATTAAGTAAACTTTATGCTTCTTTTTTTCTAAGTATAAGGTTGTCTCTTTGTGTTTTACACAATTAAAATACACATTAATTTCGAGCAATTAGCTTGTGAAAACGGTTATTTTTTTATAACCGGATGACTGATTGTTTTGCGTTGAACGAAAATTCAGTTACAATCGGTTATTTTGACATAACCGGTTTTTCGGCTAAAACCGGTTATATGTATTTAACCGGTTATTTGGTTAAAACCGGTTTTTCGCTTATTTAACTGTAACCGGTTATTTGGACCTAACCGGTTATTTGGAATTAACCGGTTATCCGGTTATAGCCGAATAACCAGTTATTTAACTGTAACCGGTTAACCGGGTTTATAACCGGTTACTTCAATAACCGGAAACCGGTTATAGAATTCAATAACCGCGCAGGCCTATATTAGGGTGCTTCTTTAAAATTAATCTTTGAATATTACCGACTCTCATTTTGTTAAAATGAAATAAATAGATGTTTTTTTTTTTAATTTAAATTTGATAATGCCTTACGACCCACGAATTTTTACATGAAAAAAAAAACTATTTTTTAGAGATTTACTAAACAATCGTTAAAAATCAATATGATTGTTTCTATGGGCAACACGTTTCTCTTTCAAAATGTTCAAATGATATTTAATTATTTAGTAAAAAATTTTTCAGATTTATTTTTAATTTATCCTTGTTTAAGGAAATAATAAAACGAAATAATGTTTTAAAAATAATCCGCGGTAGACACTCTTTCACTCACAAACAGGATTAAGGGCATGTGATGGAGTATGACGTTTCTCCTAAAATAATAAATATTTTGACACCCAACTTTGTAGAATTACTTAAAATATTATCAAGATGGTCTGCCTGACCCAAAAATGTTTGAAATTAGCCTTAAACTTGATTTTTTAAAAAATTAGCTAATTTTATAAAATTTCAAAATTATTAATTTTATAAAATTTCAAAATTATTAATTTTAGGGCAAAAAATTGAAACAAGTTTGGGTCAGATAGACCATCTTGATAATATTTTAAGTAATTGTATAAAGTTTGGTGTCAAAATAGCTTATTATTTTAGGAGAAAGTTTACAGACAAATTTTGCCTAAACCAGTGACGTCATAATGCATCACATGACCTTAATATCTAAATTAGAAAAAGGGTCGCATGCATTTCCTCCAAAACCCAATTGACCAAATCTGTAATTGCCCGAAATTTAATTGTACGAATTTGTAATTCTCCAAACTTGCATTTGCCCGAACTTTAAAATCCCCGAATTTACATTTGTCAAAACATTCAATTACCAAAAATTGCATTTGTCCGAACTTTGAAATCACCAAAATTGGCATTTTTCCAATAAGCCGACGGATTTTTTTACAACTTCATTGAAATCGCTTGAAACTTGAGACAAGGGAGTTTTTAATGTCGCAGATTACAAATCTCAAATCTGATTTTCAAAATTCAAAGTGGTGGACACAATATGGCGGACGACATTTTAGAAATTCGTTGAATTCCCATGAAATATGTTACTCGCAGATTTTTGCGGTTCATATTGTATCTGCCATTTAATATTTGAAAATCGGACTTTAGATTCGTAATCAGCGACTCCAAAATCATGATTTTTTTTAATTTAAACCAAAAATGGATTTTTTAAAAATATGAGCAAGACTCCGTC
The DNA here is from genome assembly GCA_037103525.1 of Ganaspis brasiliensis. Taxonomy (NCBI): domain Eukaryota; kingdom Metazoa; phylum Arthropoda; class Insecta; order Hymenoptera; family Figitidae; genus Ganaspis; species Ganaspis brasiliensis. The sequence goes on from JAZKLR010000491.1 coordinate 819,473, forward strand.
AAAAGAAAAGCGATATGCAAGTGGTCTTTCGATTTCCTTGAAACTGTGAGAAATAATAGACTTAGGTATGATAGTTAAAACAATCATACCAAATCGGCAAAATGAATGGGGACAAAGGCTTCGTTAGATTTTGATGGAATTGTTTGCTCGGGGGTTTTTGGGGTAGCTGATTACGAATTCGTTATCAGTTTTTCAAAATTCAAAATGGCGAATCCAATATGGCAGACGACTTTTATTAAAAAAAATAAATTTATTATAAAAATAACTTATTATCAAAAACCCCCAAATAACAAATTTCAAGCAAATTTGATTGATTTTAATAAAAGTCGTCTGCCATATTGGATCCGCCATTTTGAATTTTGAAAAACTGATAACGGATTTGTAATCAACGACCTCAAAAACCCCTGAGCAAACAATTCCATCAAAATTTAACGAAGCCTTTGTCCCAATTAACTATTTGTTGTAACCTTAATTATTTGTTAACGTAATTTATTTATAAAATTCAAATGTTCACTTGTGAATTTTTTTTTACAGTTTAGGGATCGTCCATAAATCACGTGATAGGTTTTATGCCAATTTTAGACCCCCCACCCCCCTTTAATTCTCACGTGACTTTGGATAATTATAAAAGTTACTTAAAATACTGATGGAATATAAACAAAAAGTTCACAGACTGTTTATTGCAAATTCCTCGTATATTTTAATTAAAAGGACGTTTTATATTCTTTATTTTTTTTTTATATATGGGGTATTCTTTTCCGATTCGACCACTCCTCTGCGCATTTTAATTTTCAAGATAAAAGGCTTTATTATATGTAGTTCAGAATTTTCATCAAAACATCAGTTTTTTGATGTTGTATGGTGTTTTTTATTTACACTCAACAGTTGAAAAATATCACGCGTAAACTCCAAAAAAACCCACAAAAAATTTTAATATTGTGCGAAAAATAAACGAACCCGTGTGGAAAAGCCAAGTGGGGCCTAACTGGCGTCCACTTGTCCCACCTACCCCAGGTGGGCTCCAATTGGCGCCCACTTAGAAACTGGGAAATACTGGGAACTTTTCCACACGGGAAACACTAAAAATTATAGTCTAAATTACAACGAGATTTAAATAAATTAGTTAATCGAATTCAAAGCAATAATTAAACTTCACTAAGCATTATAATAAGGAATAACCCTTTAAAATCATCCCCTTGACACGAATAAAAAAAATTAACAAATATTCTTAAACAAGTAGACAAAAACAATCTTTGGAGAATTCACAAGCCGGGGGATTCTCTCAAAATTGTTTTAGTATATATGTTTAATAAAAATTGTCAACTTTTTGATTTCAGATTAGGGGATGATTTTTAAGGGTGTTTTTCGATGCTGAAGGGGTAAATTAAATTGAAATACATTCTGATCAAATTTTAAACCCGGGGAAATCTCTCAAGAATTTTTTATTTTATTTGTTTAATCAAAATTATTCATTTTTTGGATTAACGAGTAAAAATAATTTTATAGGGTGGGTTTTGATGATATTAGAGGTAAGTTGAATAAAATTATTATTCTTTGTTACTTTTAAAGTTTGTGAATTCTCTAAAGATTGCTTTTGTCTACTTGTTTAAGAATATTTCTCAATTTTTTTAAATTCGTGTTTAGTGGATGATTTTGAAGGGTTGTTCCTTATTATAATGCTTGTTAAGGTTTGATTATTTTTTTAAATGCGATTAAATATTTTATATAAATTTCGTAGATTTAGACTAATAATTTTTTTTTTGTTTATTTTTCACACAGTTTTTATATTTTTTGAAGGTTTTTGAGCGTTTATGCGTGATATTTTTCAACTCTTACAGTAACACTAGGGAAGTGCCATACGCCGATTTCTCTGGAACTTGGTGTATAAGCAGTTTTTTAAACATTGTTTGACGCGTATATTTTTGTTTTTCCCCAAAAGCTGTTTTAAGGGTGTAACTCACCCTTAAAAATTTGTTGTGGTGTGTTAAATAGTTTTCTCACAATGAAAACACACACCGCAACAAATTTTTAAGGGTGAGTTACACCCTTAAAACAGCTTTTAGGGAAAAACAAAAATATACACGTCAAATAGTGTTTAAAATACTGCTTATACGTATAATCGGTGTATGGCACTTCCCTAGTGTTACTTAAAAAATACCATACGACATCAAAAAATTGACGTTTTGACAAAAATCTTGAGCTTTAATAAAGCCTTTTATCTTAAAAATTAAAATGCGCAGGGGGGATGGCCAAATGGAGAAAGAATGCCCTATATTATATTTTTTTGTAGTTACTGCATTATATTTATAAAATTCACCTCTAGAATGCGTACAATAGGCTAAAAATAATTAATAATATTATAATAATTAATTATTTTTTATGGCACATTTCTAAAGTTCGAGAAATTTCCAATAAATTTCATTAAGCATTCATTTTTTTTTTTGTTATTAACGGAGAAAAACGAGTTCAAAAAGTACCCTGCTTTTGAAAATATCGAATTTATAACTATTTCAATCATTTATAACTTCCGTAATTTTTGTCAAACCACAAACTACAAAAAACACGTATGTTTATGCTGCAATAAAAATAAAAAAAAATGATTCCAAGCAAATCTAATTTTTGAATGAAAATAATCGGATCAATGCCCCATTATGTAGAGCTAAAAAAATCTCTAATTTAATTTTTAATAATTTGCAGTTAAAATATCACGTGAGCAGAAGGAATACCCCCTACCCCCCCCCCCCCTATTGGCTCACGTGATTAATGGACGACCCCTTAGGGGGTACGCTAGGTGCATTTTGAAATAGTTTTTAGCACATATCATTCAATTATATCAACTGGATGAGATAACATTTTCTGAAAAATTTCTACTTTTGTTAAAATTTACAATAAAAAAATTATTATAAACAAAAAAAATTTTTCATCGGGCTTTACAAATCTCTTCCAAATTTTATAATTTTTCACTTAAGACAAAAAAAAGTAAAATCGGTTAAAAATGAAGGATCTAGACGGTTTTGAACAGTAAATTCCAATTTGGTCCTACTGTGCGCTTGACGCTTAGAGTAAAAATTAGCGGTGTGCGCTCCCACTAAAATCTCAATATCCCGAAAACTATTCAAGTCATAGAGAACGTAATAAATCTTTCAGGAAAAAAAGTTTACTATTCAATACGTATTTCTATAAAATATAAAATTAATTTACAGCTTATCTTCTGAGACATGATTATTTAAAAGTCACTATTTTTACACAGATATAGGTTAAAATACATCTTTTTGGTGACAATTTTTTTAATATCCAATAGATAAATCATACGCATCAAGTTGAAAAACTAGATTTCAATAATTAAAAGTTTGTAGATTACATAAATTTAAATTTTAACTTATTTCACCGCAAGATAAGAAAGAAAAATTAAATAAATAATTAAATTTTTCAAGTTTTAGTTTTGTTTTATCGAAATTTTGTACATATGGCAACATTGCTTTTTTAATGATTCAGAAATTATTTTAAAATGTTCATTTTTAACCTCTTTGTTTGACATTTGTAAACAATTAATGTTTACTATTAGTACAAAACAGTTGAATGTAATTTTGAAGTTAACCTCTTTAAAAAAGCTACGTTGTCACTATAAACTATATGAAAATTACATCGGTAATCAAATTAGGTTTATTTTTCACACTTATTTTTATTTCATTAGTTTTTCATGTTGAAAGTTTATCATTCAAGTTTAAAACATGTTTCTAATATTTATTGACTAAATCTAAATGTAGTTCTGATTACCTTTTCTTCCAAAAAATCAATTTGACTAGCAAAGTTGGCTTATAACTACGTTAAAACGTAAATTAATTAGAAATAATAATGTTATGAATAGTTACTTTTTATTCTATAAAGTATTTTATAATTAAAATACATTTTTTTATAGCTAAAAGTTCTTTAATAATACAATAAAAAATATAAATACTTATAGCGTTTTGACATTTCTCAGCAATCAAGAGAAATACGTTGCCATCTTGAAAAATTCGTCAGCTGACAGGTTAACGAAACAGAGCTCAAAAGAGCAATAAAAAGTGAACTTTTATAAAATGAATAGTTTTAAATAGTAAATGTGAGACTAATTTACAGTTTTGAACCAGAAGTGCGCATTAAGATGACTAGATTTTAAAGCAGGGTTTATAAAAATCCTGATTTTTTTAAAAATATAACCAGTATTTAAAATCTTGAAATGTTTATTTGTAAGTAGTTTGTTGAAGAAATAAAGAAAAAATTAAAAAAACAACACAAGAATGAAACAGTGGCATAATTATATAGGGGAGAGGGCCCCAAGTTGGACACCCTATCGATTTATTGCTGTAGAATCCAAACCAAATAAAATATATTAAAATGTTTTATACTGGATGAAAGTACAATTTATAAGGTAAATTATGGCCACAAAGATACAATTTTATTTTGAACATAAACATTTTTTAAAGCATTTTTTCTAATTGTTAAAATTTTCGGTCTAAAAAAAAGTGGCCCCAAGATGGACACCTTCTTAAAAGTCTCTGAAAATGGTAGTAAATAAAAAATTAAGATCGTGTAACAATTCTTGAACTAAGTTTTAATCATTTTACGGAATTTATCAAGAAATAAAATTTCTAAAAACTTCAATTTAATAGCTTAACAGTACAAGTGATAAAATATCGAAAAATATCAATATAATAAATTCTCTAACGATAAAATCACATTTTATGGTGGAAAATAAAAAATTTTAATTAATTGGCTCAAAAAATTATTGAAAAAAGTGTAAAATCAAAAATATGCAAAAAAAATACATTGAGATTTTAGGCCTCTGCATCTTAGGGTACATGACACCATTTTTTAATCCCCAGTAAAAAAATATATATGAATACTGAATTAGTAAAATCATTTTAGAATATTATTATACGATAAATAAAGAATATTATAACGTTCAGTACTCATTCTAAATCATAAATTTAAATAGCTTTACCAACTTGCGAAAAAACTGTTACAAAACTTTTTTAGACACAAAATTACGTGGTATATGTAGAAGAAAAACCAACTGGTTTTTTTTTCTTCAAATGTGCATCAAAATGTTCGTCCATACAAACAACAAAAATGACAGAATGCATAAGGCGCTGTCACCTTAAACAAAAATTTTATACGAAATGTCCATCTTGGGGCCCACTCCCCTACAAAAAAGTAGAAACTCTTTAAAAAAAAATTAAACTATTTACGGACATTTTTTTTAATTTAAATAATAAATAAGAAGATAATTAAAAATAACGTTAAAATATATTACTAAAGACAACAAAATTTTAAAATTAGAAAAATTAGAGAATTATTTTACAAATTGAATATAAAAAGAACCAATTAAATTTTGTGAAATTTAAAAAAAAAATTAAAGAAAAGAAATTCTATGAAGTGCAAGAACAATGTTTAAATGAGAATATTTAGTACAAGATTAAAAATTAAGTTTACATAATACACGGAAAAAATTAGTTCTAGAATAATTCTTGAATTAGTTCAAAAATTCAGGATACGAAAATAATTCGGCGATATGTCTAAAAATTTCAATAATCTTTCTGAAATTTTTCAAGTATTTCTAAAAAGATCTTCAAGAATTCTTAATAGCTGCGCGATTGGAAGATTGCTTTCGCGGTGATCTAAAAGTTCTGGAACTGAAATAGAAGGCGCAGTACACTGACCAGGCCCCCATATAGCGCTTAGTTCACTCAAGTATGATTTATGCGTACAATATTACAATCGCGTGTTAGCTTAGTTGGACAAAGCGAAGAGATTTTCTGTAGTCTCAAGGAACTGAGTTCGAGTACTCGTGGGTGAAAATTTTTTTCAAATTAAAAAAATTTTCTCTTCTTAAACGAGTTCCGTAATTCTTATTCTAAATTTCGAAAGTCTTCGTGAAATTCATTATAAGTCTTCTAGAAAAACTCTTAGGTATATGTAGAGATGGTAACTTTATGCGTTTTGAACCACTCTGATTATGCGCATAAATTCCGGGTAATTATGCGACAATTATATGATAATTATGCGGCAATTATGCAATTAAAAAATATAATTATTCATTATAAATTTAAAAGTAATACAATATATTCTCATAAAATTTAGATATTTGTGTACTATGTTTCTGTTTCAATTCTAAAAATACCGAAAAAATAATAAACGACATAAAGTATAAAAAAAATATTAAATTGTTATGAAAAAACTGTAGATAGAAATTCAGTCTTTTTATTAAAACGTACAATTCATAATTGTTTATTACAATCATGGGTGATTTGAATGTGTATTTAATTCTAATATAAAATTTATGAAATTATAGAAACGTAAAACTGAAACAGAACGACGCAACACATATAAATATTATTCTTTGTTTTAAACTTTTTTATGTAATAGTAATAGTATTATAATACATTGTGAAATAAATGTATTTAATCTATAACAATCTATAAAATATAACACGATCTACACATTTTCCACATACTTTTAACGGTCGATATCGAGTTTTTGTTTTCACGAGCGAGACAGAGTGCGGAAAATAGTCACTAACTCTGTGAACTCCTGCGCATGCGCAAGCAGACTGTACTTTGAGAGTTCCTTAAGGGCATTTGATGGAGTATGACGTCACTTGTATATGCAAAATTTTTCCGTAACTTTTCTCTTAAAATATTGAATATTTTTTTATGAATCTTGGTAGAATGAGTTAAAATGTCATTCCGAATGTCTTTCAGACCCGAGTTTGTTTTAATTTTGTCTCAAAATTGATTTTTAAAAAAGTTTGCAATTTTTCGAAAATTTCCAAAAATTAAGTTTAAGCCTAAATTTAAACAAATTTGTGTCTGAGAGACCTTCATAATGACATTTTAAGTAATTCTACCAAGTTTCATGAAAAAATATTTAATATTTTAAGAGAAAAGTTACGGACAAATTTTGCCTATACCAGTGACGTCATAATCCATCACATGCCCTTAAGAGACCGTATTTGCTGGTAAAAATACATTTGAATTACGACAGAGATACGAGTAACTTCCCAACTCTGCTAACACGAACGTTAAATGCTGGAAATCGAAAAAAAAATAGTCGAAAACTAAATTCAGGACCGTTTTGGTCTAATTATGCGTTAATTATGCAATATGAGCATTATGTTGCGAATATACGTCAATTATGCAAAATTATGCGCTTGAAAAACAACTTTTTAAAGATGTGGGATATGTAGAAACACGATAGTTTCTCATTTTAGACAAATTAAAGAAATTATGCGGCTTGCATAAAGTTACCATCCTTAGGTATATGTCAAAGAATTGATAATAACAACTTCCGAAAAATTCTCGTATCCTAAGTTCCTGTACTAATTCAAGAATTATTCTACAACTAATTTTTTCCGTGTATAAAATGAAGGAATAAAAGCTTTCAAAAAAGTAGAAAATTGGGAAATTTTAAAAATGTAGATAAAAGCACCAAATCATTGTTTCCCAATATTCGTAATAATAAGATAAAAACTAAACAATTAAAAAGAAAGAAAAATGCTTCCTTCTTAGAAATGAAAAAATTATGACAAAAATTAAAGAATTGATTAAAACGCAAGGAAGAACTAAAAAAATCGTGAAACATCAAGAAAATTAAATGAATTTAATTTATCCTTAATCTAACAAATTAAAAAAATGTAAAAAGTACACTGCAAAAACAGGTGTCTTACACATGCATGTAAGGTTGGCCCCCCACTATCAACCAATTGGATTTCTTTTCGGAGTTCTGGCTTCCTTTCGAATAGTTCTAGAGTTCCTTATACATTTTAGAAATAGTTCTGGCGATTAAATACCAAAACAATCGATTTAACATGATGGGGGGCCAACTTCACGTGGCCCCCCTTTTTTGCAAAAATCGATATATTTTTAGAGTTCTGAGTAGTTTTTAAAGAGTTCTAGAGTTCCCTGTACATTTTATCAATAGTTCTGCCCATTAAAACAAAAAAAAAATTTTTTCAAAAAAATAGTCGGCCCCCACATTTTTTTTAAATTACATTATTCTAATCAAAAATGAACTAAAACAAAGAGTTCTAGAGTTCCCTACACATTAAACATAAGACAACTAACTCAAAGTCCTAAAATTTTAAAAACTATCACAATCCAAACTCAAAAGCAAATCAATAAACAACTTTGAAGTTGCAAAATTTTTTTGAGTTTTTAAAAATTTAGAGTTCCAAGAGTTCTAATCAGAGTTCTGTTTATCCCCCAAAGAGTTCAACAAGAATTTCTAATAAAATTTTTCTTTAGAATCAAAATCCAACAAACTATACAACTTTAAAGTTTCAAAATTTTTTTGAGTTTTTAAAAATTTAAAGTTCTAAGAGTTCTGATCAGAGTTCTGTTGGCCCCCCAAATAGTTCTACAAGAAATTCTAATAAAGTTTTTCTCTAAAGTCAAAATCCAAAAAACTACACAACTTTAAAGTTTCAAAATTTTTTTGAGTTTTTAAAAATTTAGAGTTCCAAGAGTTCTAATCAGAGTTCTGTTGGCGCCCCAAATAGTTCTACAGGAAATGCTAATAAAGTTTTTCTCTAAAGTCAAAATCCAAAAAACTACACAACTTTAAAGTTTCAAAATTTTTTTGAGTTTTTAAAAATTTAGAGTTCTAAGAGTTCTGATCAGAGTTCTGTTTGCCCCCTGGAGTGCTCTACAAAAACATTTATAACATTTTTCTCTAAACTCAAAATCCAAAAATTATTAACGTTCAAAGTAACCCAAAAAAATTTGAATTTCGAAAATTTTAGAGTTCCAAGAGTTCTGGTCAGAGTTCTGTTGGCCCCCCAAATAGTTCTACAGGAAATGCTCATAAAGTTTTTCTATAAAGTCAAAATCCAAAAAAACTACACAACTTTAAAGTTTCAAAATTTTCTTGAGTTTTTAAAAATTTGAGAGTTCCAAGAGTTCTGGTCAGAGTTCTGTTGGCCCCCCAAATAGTTCTACAGGAAATGCTAATAAAGTTTTTCTCTAAAGTCAAAATCCAAAAAACTACACAACTTTAAAGTTTCAAAATTTTTTTGAGTTTTTAAAAATTTAGAGTTCTAAGAGTTCTGGTCAGAGTTCTGTTGGCCCCCCAAATAGTTCTACAGGAAATGCTAATAAAGTTTTTCTCTAAAGTCAAAATCCAAAAAACTACACAACTTTAAAGTTTCAAAATTTTTTTGAGTTTTTAAAAATTTAGAGTTCTAAGAGTTCTGATCAGAGTTCTGTTTGCCCCCCGGAGTGCTCTACAAAAACATTTATAACATTTTTCTCTAAACTCAAAATCCAAAAACTTATTAACGTTCAAAGTAACCCAAAAAATTTTGAATTTCGAAAATTTTAGAGTTCCAAGAGTTCTGGTCAGAGTTCTGTTGGCCCCCCAAATAGTTCTACAGGAAATGCTCATAAAGTTTTTCTATAAAGTCAAAATCCAAAAAACTACACAACTTTAAAGTTTCAAAATTTTTTTGAGTTTTTAAAAATTTGAGAGTTCCAAGAGTTCTGGTCAGAGTTCTGTTGGCCCCCCAAATAGTTCTACAGGAAATGCTAATAAAGTTTTTCTCTAAAGTCAAAATCCAAAAAACTACACAACTTTAAAGTTTCAAAATTTTTTTGAGTTTTTAAAAATTTAGAGTTCTAAGAGTTTTGATCAGAGTTTTGTTTGCCCCCCGGAGTGCTCTACAAAAAACCCTTATAACATTTTTCTCTAAACTTAAAATCCAATAACTTATTAACGTTCAAAGTGACCCAAAAAATTTTGAATTTCGAAAATTTTAGATTTCCAAAAGTTCTGGTCAGAGTTCTGTTTGCCCCCCGGAGTGCTCTACAAAAAACCCCAATAACATTTTTCTCTAAACTCAAAATCCAAAAACTTATTAACGTTCAAAGTGACCCAAAAAATTTTGACTTTCAAATATGTTAGAATTCCAAGAGTTCTGGTCAGAGTTCTGTTTGCCCCCCGGAGTGCTCTACAAAAAACCTTAATAACATTTTTCTCTAAACTCAAAATCCAAAAACTTATTAACGTCCAAAGTGACCCAAAAAATTTTGACTGTCATAAATTTTAGAGTTCCACTTTTTCTCTCTCCAGTCCTACAAGCTAGGTAGTCTGGGATTGGAGCGTGTGAAGAAAATTATCGGCAATGTGAGGGGATATATGCCTTATGGAAGGGAAACTCTTTGACTCTTATCTGGTTTAAATTTCAAAAACGAGTATTTATAAATTGTTATAACGGAAAACCAATAATAACTATTGTGAAGTTCATTTCTCAATAAGTAATTAAAAAACACCATTCACGATAAATAGGCCTATGAGTCTTAATGTCACACACAATACTAAATGACACATGTTATTTAAATAAAATAAAAATACTCTAAATTTTTGTAAATTTAACAGAGATTAAATTTGAATTTTCTAAACTACAAAAAAAAAAATATATAAATAGAAAAATATTTAGATGTCACTCAATGCGCTTAAAGTTTTCCATGCATTTTAGGTGAAAAAAAAAGTTTTTAGTAAAATTTAAATCGGTAACTATATTTCTCTTCAGAACATTTCAAGGAGTATTGCCAAATTGTTTATTTCACTATTTTTATAATAAGTCCTCCAAAAGACGAATGTAACCAGTTACTAACAACGAACTAAACATAACAATTATAACAAGTTTAAACAAATTATAATCAGTGTGGCCATAAGTTTTATGAATGTGAATTCCCGGTAAGTTCCAGGTTTTTCGCAGTGATATTTTTGTATTTCCCGGTTATATTTTTAAGGGAAATTTAAAAATAACTTTAGATTTTAAAAAGCTTATTATGACATTAGTAATTGTAAGGAACATTTGTATTCATGACATAAGTAACAATTAATTTTTTATATCAGAATGGCCGCAAATTTTCATTTTCAAACACACCTGACTTTCCCGGAACTTTTCCCTGATTTACAGTTTTTGCGGACACCCTGTATATGGATCTTTTTTGTAGAGCACTCCGGGGGGCAAACAGAACTCTGATCAGAACTCTTAGAACTCTAAATTTTTAAAAACTCAAAAAAATTTTAAAACTTTAAAGTTGTGTAGTTTTTTGGATTTTGACTTTAGAGAAAAACTTTATTAGAATTTCTTGTAGAACTATTTGGGGGGCCAACAGAACTCTGATCAGAACTCTTAGAACTCTAAATTTTTAAAAACTCAAAAAAAATTTGAAACTTTAAAGTTGTATAGTTTGTTGGATTTTGATTCTAAAGAAAAACTTTATTAGAAATTCTTGTTGAACTCTTGGGGGGGTAAACAGAACTCTGATTAGAACTCTTGGAACTCTAAATTTTTAAAAACTCAAAAAAATTTTGCAACTTCAAAGTTGTTTATTGATTTGCTTTTGAGTTTGGATTGTGATAGTTTTTAAAATTTTAGGACTTTGAGTTAGTTGTCTTTTGTTTAATGTGTAGGGAACTCTAGAACTCTTTGTTTTAGTTCATTTTTGATTAGAATAATGTAATTTAAAAAAAATGTGGGGGCCGACTATTTTTTTGAAAAAAAATTTTTTCTGCCTTTATGGGCAGAACTATTGATAAAAAGTACAGGGAACTCTAAAACTCTTTAAAAACTACTCAGAACTCTAAAAAGATATCGATTTTTGCAAAAAAGGGGGGCCACGTGAAGTTGGCCCCCCATCATGTTAAATCGATTGTTTTGGTATTTAATCGCCAGAACTATTTCTAAAATGTATAAGAAACTCTAGAACTATTCGAAAGGAAGCCAGAACTCCGAAAAGAAATCCAATTGGTTGATAGTGGGGGGCCAACTTCACATGCATGTCTTACACTGATAAAAAATGCTATTAAATCAATTACATATTGGTTTGATCTAACAAATGGCATATTCAATATCGTTCGAACAAATATGTAATGATTTTAATAGTGCGTACTTTCATTTTTAATATTATTAAAACTATAGCATATACTATTGCTTATATGCATGATGCTATAAAATGAATGTTGCTGCATTTTAAGTTTTATTGACTGTTACATTAAAAAGAAATAGTTTAGTCCTTTCATTTAAGAAAATTAATTTATTGAACCAAAAGCAAAAGATAACTGTAAAATAAAAAAAAATATCGGTCTTTTTCTTATTCAGCTTTATTTTACACCGGCTCAACCCCTTCCCTCAGTCTTGAACTGTTGTACACTACCTAATTTCGCCGTACATATTTTTTTTTATTTCAGAATATTTTTAATTTTAGTGAAAAATATCTAGCTGTAGCAATATCACGGAGACGGTCACCCATATATTCTCTAACCAGTAACCACGCTTGACTTTGCTTAACTTTCGTAATCGCGAGGCCAGAGCCGCTTCGCAACCTGGTATTGAGGATCAGGCTTGTGTCCGTAAATAGTCTGATTCACTATAAAAGTAAATTCTATAGTGAAGTAGACTATTTACGGACCCAAGCCTGTTGAGGATTGAAATAATTCTTTTTTATCTTTAATATAAGCTAACGGTTTCAGAATATTATTTTACCATGTCCTCAAGATTTTCTTAATAATTATAATAGTTTATGAAAATGCCCCTTCATTCGTCAAGTTATCGTTTTCTCTAAAGATCCTTCAAAAAATTGTATTTTTGAATATATGTGACCGCGCCTTTCGAGTAAAATGAGTTTAAAGTTTTTCATTAAAATATACTCGATTACTGGGAATGTTGCATATTAATAATTACCCAGATAGATGTTTCTTATGTAATTTTTTCCGCTAAATACGATTTTCGTAATAAAATAATTGTTTAAACATCGCTGTTATTGTTATAAACAAATTATGTTGCAAAAATCCGAGCAAAAATCAAATGCTTAAAATTTCAAATCGAATTTAAACAATTTCTAATTGATCTAGAGATCTGAAAATTTATATGCACATTCAGAACTAACAACAATACCATAATTCACAATTTATTATTCATCTATTTAACTAGGTCGCTAATGACGGGTATACATCTTAACTCGTCTCCGGGAGTTAAGATTTAATTTTTCTCAGATAGTTTTGATATTCATATTTAAGCTTCAATGCAATAATTATTTGTTTAAAGCAGGAATAATTGTATCAAAAATTTCAAAAAAAAATAACAATTTTACAATTTTAAAAAATTCATAACCTTTTAACTATTAATTTTAATCAAAAATGCCAAGAATCATTTTTCTTTTAAAAAGACCTATATTTTCATAAAAGAATTTTGTCAGAGTTGAGTAGTAAAAGTTAAAAATTTTGTCGGAGTAAACATTTTTTTTTAAATTTGCTTGAAAAAGTAAAAAAAAGTTTGTTTTCGATCAGGACTGATCGCATTACATTTTTAAGACCTAGAAGTATACACAAAACCGTCAAAAACCAAAAATCGATTTTTTTGGTCATAAGTACCATTTTCTCAGACGCGGTCACATAATGTACTTTGTTTTATTTTATTTTATTTATTTTTTATTTATTTATTTATAAAGTTCCTAGGTTTTAAATTAAAAAATGCAACAATGCATTTTATTATTTCTATTTTTTATATAATACAATTCAATAAATAGTTTTACCGATCTATTAAATGTACTTTCAATTTTATAGCATCTGCATTTGAACGTATGTGAATATGCCGTTTATAATAACAAAAGCAGGTGCTTTTGATTCAAAAGCATATTGCATCATCTGAAATATATATTTGTACAAACTTGAAATAATATTTATTGATATAACAAGTTATATTTATTTGAAACCATATAAAATAACTTAAAATTAACTATTTCTCTCTATCTTATAACTACTTTAAATAATTCTATTAAAAACATCATGATTTTAATTTAAAAGTATGAATTGTTATATTTTAATATGTATTAGTATAATTGATTACAAATATTATTGATTAAAAAGAATTGAATTCAATAGCATCGGCACTATTAATTCAACAGTTTCTTTTTCTCAGTGTATGGGTGTCTTATTTTAAGACATAAGACATTTAGAAAGCGTCTTTGAATTTTAAGTTATTTCATTGGTTAATAGTTTTGTAAGACGCTTGCTCATTGGTTGAAATTAAGACACTCAAAAATGTCTTAAAAATGACCACATAAATGTCTTAAAATAAGACATCTGTTTTTGCAGTGTACAACAAAAAAAATTAAAAAATGTATATATCAAGATAAATAAAAAGAAAGTCCACAAAAGAAACTTAAGGTAGTTCTCTCGAAAACAATTTTTCTTTAAATATTTTTTAAATTGAAATATCATATAATAGAACATTCATCGAATACAATGATATTTTTTTAAAAGTAGGAAGCGGTGCTACTTCTTAAGATATTTGAGATTGAAGTTGAACTTTTTAAGGATGATTGACCTCATTTTCAAAATGAGCAGAATTTGTTCAAACTTTGAGAATTAACTAATAATAATTACAGAAATATGCCTGTAAAGTTTCATAGAGATTCTGAGCCTGGTTTAAAAGATATTAATATTAATATTTACAAGGCGTTCAATGGTAGTTGGAAGATTTGTCACATCCCTTTGTGCAATTTTATTAATTTTAACGAGAAAAATGAGCAGATTTTTGTGCAATTTTAGTATGTTATTGTTTAATATTGAAAGTTCAACTGTGGTAAATTTCAATGCAATTCTGAGCCTAGTTTTTGAGAAAAATGTCATTGAAGTTGAAAAATAATAATTAAGTTGATGAATTTGCAAATCTTAATGTAGAGATTTGACAACGTTGCTTGGATGCAAGATGTAGGCAAACTTTTGTTTTTTTTATCTGGGTCAATCATCCTTAACATGGAAGAAAGTAGAAGCCATGGTTAAAAAATACAGTTTTGCTTACCACGCAATGAATTTTCTTTAGGTTTAAAAATAAAAACTACTAAATTATATTTTAAAGTATAGGGAATAAGATCCCATTTTGAAAAATGTGTCTTGCGGTACTAAATTTCGAAAAATAGTATTTTGAAATACACGTTTTGACGTTTTATTCATTTTTTTTTAATAAATCCAAAAGAAAGAGACTCTACACCTTGAAGTTCGCACTATTCATTAAACATCACAAAATAAATAAAAAATGACAAATTTTGAGTTGAGAACCACTGAACCAAGAGAACTACCTTAAAATCATATAAAAATAAAAAAGTTTAGGCAAATTAAACTAAACACCTTTTTATAATATTACACTTAAAATCAGTCTTACAATAAATTTAGAAAAATAAATAAAACCTAAAAACTTTATGGAAGAATAAGTAAAATTTCGAAAAATCTCGCAAAAGATAGACAACATGTAAAAAAAACTGAATGAATTTCCCAAAAAAATGGGAGTATTTATTTTTGAAAATATGGAAACAATTATGAAAATCAATGAAATAAAAAGTTTAGTGAATGTTATAATAACGAAATTGTGTGAAATAATATTAAATGATTTGCACAAAAAGAGGAAAATTAAAGAAAATCCAAAAATAAAAAGATAAATAAAAAGAAGTAAAAATATCAAAAGTAAAAGAAGAAAAAAACTTAAAACTTTGTAAAAATAAGAAAATATAAGATAAAAATTAAACAGTTTCGAAAAATTAAAATCTCTTAGAAATCTTGTAAGAATATTAAAAAAAAAAGGATTATTGTGAATATGAAAAATATTTAATATTATTTCATTATTTTGTATTAATTAATATGTATTTAAATTTGAATTAATTGAAAGTTAAAAGTTAGAAAAGATTGAAAAAGACTTAATTGACGTTTGTAATTTATATAATTATAATGACTTGAAGATGGGTAATTCTTTACTGAGTGGTTACTTTTACTTCCCCACTTAATAACTTTCAAAATTATTTAAAAATATATTTAATACTTTGTACATCTATTCTTTGTTATCATTTTTATTAATATCATAACTGAAAAATATTTTTTTTAACATGAAAAGATATAGAATTGTCAAAAATGACTCAAAATCTACACTTTTCTAGGTTCTCCACATAGGACTCGTGAGATTTAATACATTTTATTTCACTTAAAACATACTTTTAAAATGTTTTTATCTATTCTAATCGACAGTTTACCTCAAAAACTTTGTTTTTGTTGTATTATCTTCCAGATTTTATTAATAAGTTTTGCGTAAATCATTTTTTAATACTTTCTCCACCTTTTCGTTATTTGGAACAGGAGTTTACATTTTCATTGTTTTTCATCAATTTTAATCATTTTTATAGTGAATTTCCACTAACTATTAATGTTAGTAAGATGAACACTTTGACGTATGGATATACTTACATGAAGAAATGGGATACTTAGTTTTAAAATTGAAAAATTATTATTAATTTACTGCGTATTTTAATGACATGTAAACTCCGGTTCGCCAAAAATGACTGAATTGTTTATATTTAAAATAAAATTAAAATAATAGTGATGTAAAGTAGGCAAATCTATGCAGCATTCTGCAAAGGTCTTCTTATTTTATTCAGTTTTACGGCTATAATAATTTATTTTCTTTGATTTGTAAACTCCAGTTTCTGTAAACACCGGTTCATTATATTAAAAAAGCATGGGAATAGTGTTTTGTTTTCTATTCAAAATATCGTTAACCTGGATTATTAACAAAATATTGATTTTTTTATATATAATTATTGAAATAAATACGTTTATTTTAATTTATAATTAAATAATCCAAGAAAATCCTTGGATATCTTAGCGCATCCTCCAACTAACACAACATTCTTGGGATGTTCGGTTAAGGTAAAAAATTAAACATTTTAAATTAATTTTTTTAACCTTTAAAATTTAAAACTTTAAATTTTCTCTGTAAGACTAAAGACATGAGTTTAAGCTCAAATTTTTATAAAATTATTTATTTTAGTAATTGTTAATAAGTACTACATAAATAATATTCAAGAAGAAAGATTTTTAATTTAAAAATTTAATGTTGTCCAAAGTAACCACTTTCTAAAGAATCACCCAGATATAAAAATATAATACTATTTTTTGCTATCTTCATACCAAAAATTTGTAAATTGTAGGTATTTTGATCATTTGTATTAGCACAATTTTTAAAATTTTTTAAAGATTAAAATATCAAAATTGAAATTTTTAACATTTATCCTTACAAATTTGTGGGTTGTGTTTAAGGTTTGCGACGTTTTACATGTAGTATTAGACTTCTGGAGAATTAAAAATTTTTTTGATTTAAATCGTGATTTTAATGCAAATTTTCCAATGATTTAAATCATGATTTAAATCAATAACAGCCCTGTATATAAGGAACTTGAAATCGGACTCAGACATTAGAAAATGCGTAATATTATATATTTATCGTTAGATTTTAGTATAAGTTTAAGGCAGTAGTCTGCTTTAGAAGCTTCAAAAAATCAATTTTGTGGTTTTCTCTTAAATCTATTACAAAACTATCCAAGAATATGTCTTGAAAATTTTAGAAGCCAATTGGACATATTTTCGAAGCTAGAGCATTTTTAGTGGCCGAAGGCGCACGCTCCGCCCTTTCATGTATTCTATTGTTTGACTATATTTGTATACACCTGAAAAGGTCCAACCGTCCTTTGAAATATTATTTGTAGTTTCTAGAAGGTCTGTGTTGAGTAGTTATCGTATTGCCCGGGGATAGCTGATTAACATCATTCTAATTAGTGTAAGTATCCAAAACTTATATTTTTTTGTACCGAAAACTTTAAGCGCGTTTTCTCGAGTTTTCATTTTCACAAGTTTTAGAAAACGGCGCCGGTGATAGCAAAAAAAATATATGTCCGATCGAAAAAAATCAAAGTGATCTAGCTTCAGTATAAAATTATCTTCTATATGAACTAAAAAAATTGGAGAAAAGTATTATTTAAACTACTTTTTTTCCAACTTAAAGTGATTTTTTTTTTTAAAACAGTGGATTTTTTTTCAAACTTCGAAAAAATTTAGAATTCCATAACTTCTTCGGTATTTTTTTAGTTCATATAGAAAAGAAACTTATAAAAATTAAAAAAAAATTTGGTTTAACTGTTTCAGATGGATTGCGCGACCTCCATCACCGGCGCCGATTTATAACTGGAGACTCCAAGCGCTGCAGAAAAACCAATGCAATTTCAAAAAAATACCATATTTTTTATTTCTAACAATTGTTTTTTATACCTAAAATATAGTACGTTATCGCCTAAAAATTTCATTTCCTACAATAATTTCCTTCCCTTTCATAAAAATTGCTTAAAAAACGCTTTTTTTTCGGCTTCTAAAGGAGACTACTGCCTTAAGAGCGTGCGAATTGAGATTATCGTTTAGGTTTAGGTTCATTAAATAATAAGAAAATAAATGTGTATATATGTCTGAAAATGTGTAAAAAATATGTATTAAAAAAAAATCTGTAAATACAAATATTAAATAAAAGAATGTTGATAGGTTGGTAAGTAGCAATTTTTCACATATGCTATGGATTTAATAATTTAATTTGTTATTTGATTTAATTTGTTATTTGATTTAATTTGTTTCTGTTAAATAATTTTTCTTATTATTTTGGAAAAATATTTCATTGGGATTGATTTTATAGCATTTTTTTCTCAGTGTATTGTGCACCGGGACGAGAAATGCGTTTTGATTTTAGGTCCACACGATGTATTATGTAAGCGGAGTACGTTTTTCTCGGTTTTTTGGCGAGTTTTTGAGACCTAAAGCAGACCATACGTCAGGCAGTAGGTTTGCAGGCAACGTCAGGAAAAACTACTGGCTGACTTAATGGTCTGCTTTGGGTCTCAAAAGCGCGCCAAGAAACCGAGCAAAACGTGTTCCGCTTACATAAATTTTTTTTTTGGAAAATCCCTGACTTTTTCTTGACTTTTCCCTGACCTGAGGATACCCTGGTGTATTTATTAAACGATTTTTGCAGTGATAAAAAAAAGTGTTCGACCGACAATGTTCGATGATTATAGTATAAATTTTCCGAGAACAATTTATGCCAAAGTCAATATTTAAGTTTTGCTATTACACATTTTATAATACTTTAATAAATGACAATTATTCACAGTAAATCATTTTTTAATCTACTAAATGAAAATCGCTTAAGGAGGTTCTATTGTAAATAGAATTAACATTACCATTTTAACAAAATTTGGTCCACTGGCAGATAATGGTTTTATAATGATGTAGTTAAATTTTTGAAACTTCAAGGTACTTGTGAAAAAAGTTATAAGCGTTTTAGCGTTTAACATTTTACATTGAGTTGTACGAGAATTGAGTAGTTTGTTGTATGGTTGATTCTTGCGTAACTGTCCTATTTCAAGATAAGTTTTGGTAGAATTTTTTTTTTTTCAATGTTTCTCTGCACTTATTTTTCTTATTAGGGTATAATATAATTATATTTTAAACGATTTTACTACAACTGTATTTATACGGAAATAATGGCAAATTTTTGAAAATTGGCTGCCATGTGGAGCTGAACCGCATTCTTTTATTCCAAATATATTGTACAAAATAAAAAATGTTTCTTGATATTTTGCTAAAACGAAAATAAATACCTAATAAATTGATAAATTATTTAATATTATAACTCTGCCGTACATTTGAAGAAAGTCACTATCTGCAGTTGAAGTCGAACGGAGATATTTCAGGAAACGCGTTTGCATGAGAAACTTTTAATATATAATACTTTTTGAAAAAACAACTATCATTTCTTAGTAAAATGGACTCGATCTATCGATTGGTGCAAAAAAAATTATATATTTTAATTATTTATAAGCAAAACTGCAGAAAGGCCCATTTTGTATGCGTAAAATTACTCGAAATATATTTGGCCGGGGTCCTATGTATATAGGACCTCGCTCCCGAGCCGTGAAAGCGCTAAGATACATTTGAAGAAAGTCACTATCCAACAACCGCTGTGTGGTTAATACTTTAAATCTACTTTTAAATACAAATTTTTTAAAATTTATCTGCTTTTTCAACAAAGCCTGTCTATACTCTATTATTTATAAATGTTATTTCAATCATAAAGTGTTTCAAGCAAACATTTATTATAATATTAAATATTAATTGCTCTTTTTATTTTCAATTTAGATCGCAAGATAAGTTGCATAAAGAATAAATAAACAAAGTATATAATTAATTAATTAAGTAAACTCTTTTTAAAGTAATTTAATAACAAGTTTAAAAATAATAATCAAAGTAATAAATTAAAAATAATTAAATTTTAACAAAATATTTTAAAAAATCTATTTCAAACAGTACATAAATCTAATGAAATGATGCAGTTGATATAATAAATATATAATAATTTAATAAATACTCTTTATGAAGATTATGATTTGTTGGATAGGACCTAATTTTAGACTTCAACTGGGTTCAAATACATTTGAAGAAACTTACTATGTACATAGGCTTTCTTCCTTCGGTCATTTCTAGCGAGTTTACATTTAGTACTACGTACAAAGGCCCAGAAAAATGTATTTGTATACCGTCCGACACCCACCTTACATTTTTCCCTGTTGGATAGGCCCGCCGTTCTGCAGATAGTGACTTTCTTCAAATATATTTCACCAAAATCGCTGCAGATAGGCCAATTAGGGTCTAATTATCTTCGAAACTAAATTATATTTTTAATCGTGGATTGCACAGATAAATTTATTTTTTTTATTACGAATCCAACGACATAAAAAACTCATTTTTCGAAAAAATGCAAATAGTGACTTTCTTCAAATGTACGGCAGAACTGTGTTTTAGATATTAGTTAACATATACAAAACTTTATAAAACAACATCGAGCAGAGTAATCCGGCATAGCTAAACTACCTTATAGAATAATATTTTAAAATAACCGCCACAGATAAAGAAGTTTCTCTGTATGAAGCACACTGAATACTTCATATAGGCCATGGAGCTGCAATTTGACATTTATTCTAAGGGGCCGTTCATATACCACGTGGACAGCTTAGGGGGGGAGGGGGTGTTTCGTCAAATGTCCACGTGGACAATAATGTGTGATTCGCAAAATGTCTCAATTAAAAATGTTTTTTTATTTCTTATATTTCCTTTATTCAACGTTTCAATTGCGCACCACTGACATTATTTTTTTAAAACTTTAATTCCCTCCTTCAAGTTTTGTATTCTATATTCGATATATCTCGACTTCTTTCAATTCCATTTTTTAATTTTTATTTAGATTCTTTAAATTTTAATATCACTCCTTAATTTCAATTTTTTCTTCAATTTCAACTATTTTTTTTATTTTCAATCCAGTTGTTCAATTAGCAACTATTTCCATCAATTATTCCTATAATTCCTATAATTCTTAATTATTTTCTTCAATTTTAAGTTATTTCCTATACAATCTTTTAAATTTTTATTTATTCTCTTAACGTTTTATAATTATTCTTTAATTTTTTCAATTTTTTTCTTTCAAGTGTGAATTAATCTAGTCATTTTTTAAAATTGTCAATTAGTTTCCTGATTTCTCAATTGTTTTCTTTAATGTTTAATTATTTTTGTCATTTAGTACTTTTTTTAAAACTATCAATTATTTTCTTAAAAATTCGATATATTTCTTAAATTTTCAAATTTTTTTTTTCAATTTTTAATAATTTTTTTGAATTTTCAATTTTTTTAAAATTTTTAATTCATTCTTCAATATCCAATAATAATAAATAGATTCCACAACGGTGCAAAATGACGATTGTTTTGCTAACATTGACAATATTTCAGAGTGGTTAGTGCCCCCGTGGATTGCCGAAGATAATCCTGAAATATCTAATAACGAATATTAGATTTGTGACAAAAAATTTTTTTTTATTTTTTATAATTGAAAATGTTCCTTCCAAAGTATTCTACTAAAGATGGCAATTTACCTATTACTTGTAGAATTTCTTAAACTTTTTATTATTTACTAGTAGAACTTATAAAGTATGTTCGTATTAATAAAAAGCTGTGATTAAATTTTTTAAGAACAATTGAAGATCTATTTATTTACCTAATTTCACGTAAAAGAGCATTCTATTTCAAAGAATTTGTCATAAAAAGTTGTGAAGTTTACTCGAATATTCATATTTCCTTTGAATAGTTCTTTGATTTTAACATCCAAAAACTATTTTTCACTAAAATTGTCCACGTGGACATTTAGGGGGGGAGGGGGGGGGGTCAAAAATCGGAGGAAAGTTGTCCACGTGGTATATGAACGGCCCCTAACCTCACTTCTACAATATTGCAAAATAAATCTATTCCTTCTGCAGATCGCTTGTTTCACATGAAAACTTAAATAAAATGGTAACAATACTATCAAATAGTTGTTACAGTAATATAATAGTAATGACATGGAACTGAACGCTTTTTTTTATACTCATGCGATTTTCACAAAAATAATTTTTTTTTTGAGTAAAAATTTTTCTTTTTTAAAACTTTTTTCACATGTGATTTAGTGCTAATGGATAAAAATTGAGATTTAACTTAATAGAAGGCGTAATAACTAAACACATGACACCTTAATTATACATCTACAGATTGCATTCAAAAATTGGAAAAATTGAGGGACAAAATATTTTTACAGATTCTAAGTATAAAAAAGGTATTGTGAAGTGCAATATAAACCTAAATTGTTCATAAATATAGACACTTTATGCTTAAAAAAGGCTGAGTTATAATTATGATATTTTCACCGAAAATAATTAAATTAAAGTTAACATTATAAAAAAGGGACATGCCATGGAGCTGAAATTTCAGCAGTTATAGTGCAATATACACGGAAAAAAGTTTAAACGTTTAAAGACAATGGTCAACGTAACAGGTTAGACCACGTATAAGTTGCGTGTACGCACCGCCAGACAGCGTGGCATGTCATCGAAAATCAAGGTGATGCATGTGCATCGTGTAAATCGGTACCGTCACAGTGATTCATAGTGATATCATTGTGTTTAAACCTTCAAACTTTTTTCCGTGTACCTAATAGAAGTTATAATATATATATATTTATGAATATTTGGTTTTCAGTTACCCTCATATATACCTTTAAAATTCACTAGTACACTTCAGAATATTTTTTTAATTTATGTGTATTTTTTCAACGCCGCGAAGTAGCCCAGTTACGTAAGAATCGCTCATATATATTTAGACATTTACATGTATTTTTAAAAGTACCTTCACTGAAAAAATTCTGGCACATCAGACGTACCAAGACATGGAATGAATCTTGTCCCCTCCATTTGGCTCATACGACGTCCCTTTCTGGTGCAACTGATGCACGGGCGCGGACATCAGACGCACCGAGTTGGGGCATCATAGCTCCCAAGTGACGGTGCATCGATAGTCCCGTATATATATGGGACAAACGATGCACTACAGGCGGTGCGTCTGACCTGCCAAAATTTTTTCAGTGTTGAGGTCTCATAAATTTAACTGCATCATTATAAAGCCATTATCTACCAGTGGACCAAATTTGATTAAAATGGTAATGTTAATTCGTTTTACGATAGAACCTCCTTAAGCTGTATGTCATAGAAACTAATGTTGAATTTCGTAGGTTCGAAATTTTTTCAGGTATTTCTACCCTCTACTTTTATATATGTACATGAAATTTATATGGTTAACTTTCTTTCTGTGAACAAGGGGTGCAGCATGATAGAAAATATATACGCAAGTCACACCTTGCACTGAAAGAATGCTCACTAACCTGTTTAATATTTGCTTAAAATATGCTTCTTTTTTATGTCAAAAAGTAAACAAATTTTCAGACAAATGTTCTTGAACACACTTTTTACCTTTGTCTGATATATTAAAAATATTTGTTCCATGTCTTCATAAAATCTCAACAACAACAACTTTCTGTCAACAAACAGAAAACAATATAAAAGCAATGAGAAAGTTTTCATGGTGAAAAAAATTCTCCTCCAGCACAGTGTCACTTATCGGAGGAAGCTTTAATAGAATGTAGTACATTTTTGCACCAAGAAACAACACCTTTATTTATTTGTTACTAAATTAAGAATAAATACACAGTGAAAGAGCATTTAACACAAGCCTGTCCAATCCAAAACATTATAATGACATCATGTATCCAATCCAATCGATGCCAATGTTCTCTTGCCTCGAGTGAGATTCTTACTCAAGAATGAAACCTCATCTAAACAAGCTCTCATAAAGAATTTAATGTGTGTTAAAAGAAAAACATACACTGATAAATATTTTTTAATTTATAAAAATTTCCATATCTAAAATTATTTAAATTCTTTCGATATAATAGATAATAATAGGTGTTGGTTAATGATTCAAAATAGTCCAGATCAATTTTTCCAATTTCTTAGTAAAATATTTTATTTAATATAACTTTTATACAAATTAAATAATATTTTGAATGTTATATGTTTATAATTTTTTTTGCCAGTGATAACAGTTTACAATAATGTTTTTAAACTGGGAATAAATTGATTCTCTATCAACATTAATCGAATTAATGGATTAGCGGCTCTAGTGTAAATATTTGTGAAAAATTAATTAAAGGTCAGAATTAATATTGTATTTCTAAAATAAATAAAGAAGAAAATTATAATGAATCAGTGGGAATATTTTACCTTTGACAATTTTTCTCCTTCGTGATGAGGCAATAAAGTTCTGAGAGACTGGAAGCCTGCATTAATGCTTTGCATACGTCTACGTTCGTTGCTATTGGCGATCTCTCGCCGCATTCGCCTTTCTTGCTCCATATGGCTATGTGATGAGACTCTGCTTACACTATCTGTAGCACAGTCGCTGTTGAGTAAAACGTTTTGACCTACGTTTCGACAAGCAGCTACGGAGGCGACTGTAACTGCGATAACTTGTTTCTTTTGTTGTGGCACTTGCAATTGTTGATCCTTTTCTGGAGCTTCTAGACAGTTTGTAAGTGTCTCGTTTGCAGTTATCGAGTACAACTCGTCCACAATTTCGTCTTTGCTAAAATACAAAAGAAAACGTTAAAATGTTGTTAATGTGTACCAGAAATACAAGTCGAAAGTAATGTATAAACTTTCCCCTTTCCCACAGAAAAGGGTGTTCAGCAAATATAAACAAAATTCTTAAAATTCCTTTTATAGAAACTTTTATTCTCTATCACAGAAATGTGATATTTCTAAGAAAGTAAAAAAAAAAGGTACCTATCGCCTGAACCGTGAATTTTACAGGGTTAATAACACAAATGTAATTAATGAAAACAATTTATCATTTTTCTGAAATGAAAGAGCGATTCAAAAGCTATACTGATTAGCATAAAAATTGAAAATTGATTTTTTTGCGATAGGTAACTTTTCTCGTGAAGCGTCACGTGTGTGTGTGTGATAAAGCTGATAGCTGGCCGCTACTTTTTAAAAAACTTTAATTAAATATTAAAATTTTTCAATATAATTTTCGATTCTAAATAAAAAATAATTTACACAAATGAAAATTATTTAACTATTTTTCAAATAATTACTTAACAAAATAGCGACTATCTTCAGCTTCATATGTGTGCGATAGATTTTATATTAAAATAATTAAAACGTTGGAGAGCTCGACTTTTCTAAAAAATAATATTTAATATTTTAAATTGAGAATATCCCTTTAATGTCTCAATTATCTGACTTCGTATTATTATTATTATTATTATTATTTGGCTAACAAAATTATTAGTAGAATCTGGATTTCTATATCTGACCATTTTTGGGTACTCTTTTTTGAATAGCGTAGTCGGGCTTTTCTCTCGGTTCAATAAATTCCAGGGGTTTTCCAGGTTTTTCCCGAGTCATTAGACACTCCGACAGTAGAAATATCAAAAGTTGATTTTCGAATAAATAATTTATTTATCACTGATAGTATTTTTCTAGCTTGGTGGGAGTATGATGTGTGTGTTGAGTACAATTCGGTATACAGTAGTATTGAGATTTAAAAGCAGTCAGTGTAGGTTGCATGAGTCACCAACAGCTGATGGTTGGCGCCATTCAACATTCAGCTGGTTATTACCGGTGCTGCTTTCTTATGTTAGGTTTTGCTTGGTTCACCTGTCAGCTGTGCTTTAAATATCAATCAAATTAACCAATTTCTTTGATTTAGCAGTACCTACATAGAGAGAAGAGCGTATGAAAATGAGTGTAAATAGAGTTGCCGTTATACTTTTTTAGGATGTATATTTTTTTATTTTGTGTGAAATCAAAAATTATAAGTGCACGGAAATAGAATCAGAATCAAGATATTAACGTTTCAGTTTCATGTAGCAAGAAGCCAAGGAGGTCTGCTTCTTTCGGTTTTAATTGAATTTTGATTGATTAAAAAGTACAAAAAATCTGTCGAATATTAAGAAAATAATAACGACTAAACCGTACATAATATATCGTTATTTAAAAATCTTCAATTCTCTTTGATGGAAAAAAAAATTTCAATATCAATTTGAATATGTACTTATAGTGTCAAATTCTTTTAAAATATATGAATTACCTGAACATTGTTGACATTTTAAATTAAATAATGAATAAAAATCATCAATAGTGTTGACTACTAGTTGTTTAATTCACATGTATGTGCTATTTAGGTGGAACTTTTTGACCTCTTAAATTTGCCATATATATAATTAAAGAATAGCGAATTGAAACTAATTTTATTTCATGAGGACGTACGCGAATAAAAAATGTAAATTCAATAATAAATGATTTATTCTAGCCTGACTTTTTTTTATAGCAAATAAAAATAATTATGTAAAGCATTTAAATAATGTTAGAAAGGGCATCTAGAAATTAAAAACTTATTAGGATTAAAATTTTTCTTTTTGTGGCAGCGACGCCATGCTTGTTGGGCGTGAACGTAAGAGATAGGTGTCAACAACTGCACATCGACATCATACGGAATTTTATTCCTAATTCAATAGCTACTTCAAACTTAAAATTGATAATAGAAATGTAGATTTTGTGAAGAATAAAATGTCAAATTATAAAACAAAATTTAATAAAAATAGGAAATATGTTTTAACCTAAAAAAGTAGTAGATATATATGTATATATTATATATACATATACATCAAGAGATAAAATTATTCTTTGAATTTGGAATCCACCTGCTAGCCGGCCGGTGTTTAACGGTTTGCAAGTCTACTCAGTATCATTTCCTAATGCTTAGATTCAATACTTTAATTGTACATCAAACGCACTCACACACATCTTTTAAAACTAAAAAAAAAAACACCAAGAGTATAGTGGATTACAAATCATTCACTACTGCATCGCGCGCACAATAGCCTACGCCCCTGTCCTAAAAGAAAACCCGTATCCCTATACAAAGAAGGTAGTTTATATTAAAAACTTGAATTTAGGGATTTTGACTTGTTTTTGAAATTCATGTAAAGAAAAGATTAAATCCTTTACGGGGAAATTAGTCAACTAGGGCTTTCTTACTCCCTCTTTAATGTTTCAGTAAATGTATAGGTGTGTGTATGCGTATTTGTTTGTGTAACCAGGCCCTTCTCAATTATTTCTTTCAGTGAGATAAATAGAGTAGTTAGTGAGAAAACCTATTAACATAAATAATAACATTAGTTTGAGTTTCTTTTGGTAAATAGAGTACGCCCAATGTAACTTGATCTACAATACTTTGACGTGGCGTCACCGTGATTACGTTGACCGCGAGAGCTAAACGACACATGGCGACAGCAGCGGCAAATATGCCGTTAATAAAATTTCGCAAATTATTTAATCTATATACAAAAAGGACTCACCAACAGAATTCCTCTTGTTCTTCAGATGTTTCCACAATTTCCTCTAATAGAATTCGATCGTCTCCACCATGAAACATTGACATATCTTGCTTATCGTAGCACACACCAACACTTATTTTCTAGACCAAGTATTTGCGGTCCCACACAACAGGCACCGGGATCCGTCCAGCTGACCTGACACTCACGACACTTGATTATTGTTCTCGTCGTAGGTCACGCAAAAGACATGAATAGGCGAATAAAATGAAATAAGGGACAAGGAGATTATTTGTCACGGGTACACGCTGGTACACGCCGAGACTCGTCCACGGGACAACCACTCCGCCGCGCACAATGGCGATCTTGGCGGGAAGCAGACAGGGTTGAGACAGTGACGAAAGTCTATTAAATCACATGTTCTTTCAACACTAAATTTCACATTAATTTTTTATTATAAATTATTCACATTAGGATTTACTGTGTCAGAAAGAAATGTGTACACATAATTGTTAAATCAAAACACTACAAAAAAACACATCTCTTTTAGAATTCAAAGGTAATGACGCAAACGTAAATAATCTGCACTATTATTTATATTAGTCAATGTTAAATGTTCCTTTCCTTAAACTAATTGACATTATAGTTACTGTTCTGAATGTTGTTGCTATTCTGAATTCTTTGGTTTAATAGCCTCTTGTAAAAATAAATAGCCAGATTTTGAAATCTGAACATGCTGAACATTAAAATCAATCTTATGCTTATGCCTTTACTGTGCAGAGTTGGAAAGTTACATGTAACATGAGAGTTTTTGACGTATTTCACGGTAAAAGCCGTGGACAATAAGGTATGTAGTTCAAGTTCGGTGGGGAAAAATTCAAGATGGCCGCTTGCTGGGGCCTAAAAATGCTTTGTAGTCAATGGAGCAAAATCAGTTATTTGAAAATAACTTTTTAAAAACAAATTTTTGAACCTATGTTTATTAGCAAATTATTTTTCTTTTATCGAAAGCTATTTTTTAAAATAATAAAATTTAATAAAATTGTTATATCAATTTTTATTGTTTTAAAAAATAGCTTTCGATAAAAGAAAAATAATTTGCTAATAAACATAGGTTCAAAAATTTGTTTTTAAAAAGTTATTTTAAAAAAACTGATTTCGTCCCATTGGCTTCCATGCAAAGCTGTGCTCCAGTATCCTCCATATTAGATTTTCCCCCACCGAACTTGAACTACCTAATGTTGGAAAGAGTAAAGCCGCTTGTTATACACTACGTCAGAGAAGTTGCCCCGGTAAAAAGGCTTACATTAAAAAGTATTAAAATGTTTAATACAATTTTATCCCTAATTGTGTCAGACATTTTAATGCAAAGAAAACGAATTAAATCAGTTTCAGTTTAATGCATTTTAATCATTTACTTAAAAAAAAAAAAACTGAAGCTATAAGATTTGAACTTATGAACCCTCGCTCTTGAGTCCTGAGCTGCATCCATGACGCCATTGACGCACTTGCAGATCATTACAAATAGGGGAGACCGGGGCTGTTTGGCGCAGGGTCAGGTTGACTCACTTGAGTTTATTCAAAAGTAAAAAGTCGAATTAATTTTTCTCTTCATTCAAATTAATGTACTTGATGAGCTGTCACTTCGCACATAATTTCATTATTATTGATTGATTATTCTGGACTATAAATTCAAAAAACCAATTTTGGTACTCAAAAGTAAATTTTAACGCCTTTATTTTTTTGTTATATCTTTTTACAAAATGCGATCAGAAAAAAATCAAAAATAAGGTTTTGTGTTCTGAACAGTTGCTTTTAAGAAACAATTAAAAAATTTTGATTTATATTTACAGTTTTCATAAAAATGAAGAAAATGTATAAATAGTCTCTCCGGGGCTACTTGGCGCAGTAGGCCCGGGGCTGGTTGGCGCGCTCAAAACGCTAGAAGTTTATAAGTTACATCTAGTGATTAATAAAAATTTATTAAACTCAATGTGATAACACTTTTATTTTATTATCAAAAGCAAGAATAACCCTTTAAGATAAAAAAGTGATTATTATATATCATTATTATTATTATAATCTCATAATTTTAGGTTTTCAGATATTTGTAGTTTTTCAGTTCGTTAACTTTTTTTAAAATTCACATTTTTCAAGATAGAATTTCCTTACAAGACTTATTTTTACAATGAAACATATTGATTGATCATTAATCACCCATTTTAATTCATGCGCCAAGTAACCCCGGGCAGCGGGGCAGTAACCCTTTCGATTTCTCCAAAAACACTTTTCTAAAAAAAAACTACAACTCTGCCGTCCTTTTTAAAAAAGGCACTATCTACATTAGTGAGATAGTGCCTTTTTTAAAAAGGACGGCAGAACTGTTTTGGAACTTTTTTTTTTAAATCAAAGCTGAGATGTCAAGCAAAGTTTTTGTGCAATATAGTTTTCATTTATACAAAATTGACAGAGCCAATCAACAAAGAGTGAAAAGTGCGCCAAGTAGCCCCTGTCTCCCCTACATTGCTTAGAAGTTACGGTTAGGGTGTATGTCTGGTAACAGACAATTAATTAACTTGGATGCTAAGGTTAATGACAAATTCAATAACTTTTAATATTAATTATAAACACATAAATTTAAAAATTATTTTCCAAATAACTATAATTATAATTTTTCTGTTATAAAAAAGAGCTAACTATTTTTCTAAGTTTCGAAAATAATTTTTAAGAAATAATATTTATCTTGTTGCTACAGCAATAACATTTGGTTACCCCACTTGTGCGACTCTATTATTTCTAATAAATCAACAGTTGCTAATTTATATTGTCTTTTACGATCGAGAAACGTCAAATTGAAATCAGAAAAAAGCATTTTTGTTCACATCAGGTTCGATCGCATTCTTAAATGCAAAAAACACTATTCCCAGGTGCGAATTGTCCGTAGGCCCACGGTCGAGCCAACCTTGCGGCGGTTGGTCTGACTCTGCATGCCGTAGGTCGGGCCAACTAGCAAAATGATAACGGTTCGCCGACCAACGGTACTGATAGTCGGCCCAACTACTGATCCCAAAGTTGGGCCAACCTCAAAGCCCAGAGTTTGGCCAACCCAAAAGTCGGCTTAACTACTGAGCCCAAAGTCGGGCCGACTAGTGTTCCCAAAGTTGGCCCAACTATTCATCCCAAAGTTGGGCCAACCAGCAAAATGATAACGGTTCGCCGACCAACGGTATTCATAGTCGGGCCAACTACTTATCCCAAAGTTAGGCCAACCTACTACTTTACCTAAATTTTATTATTAATTAAAGTATATATAATTGCATAATACAATTTATAAATTCAATTACATAAATACTAATAGTTTAAATTACATATATTATCAGAACCTGAAACAGAAAAACTTTTGTAGTCACGAAGATTCGAACCCTGGTCCTCCAGCTGACAGTCCAGCACGCTATGCACCATAGTATCACTGATTGCAATAAGAAATTATAAATCAATACTACATATAGCTTAACTCATTATCGCCTATTCTTAGAGAGACTGAGATATTAAATAATTGAATACTGGAATGATGACCATGGACCAAATAATGGTTTTTGACGTTAATAACTGTTTAAAAAATAATTTGTTTAAACAAATTGTTATAAACAAATAGAAATAAGATGAAAATTATTAAAAATAAATCGCGGCAATTGATAGTAAAGAAAAAATTACAAAAGGAAAAAAGTGGTTTTTTAAAATTTCCAATTCTGTATATTTTAAATAGTTAATAAATAATGACAATGACTCTGTACTCATCTCAGCTTACGCTTAGGA